>OMLC01047621.1:0-11311 GCA_900302585.1 Regalecus glesne | reverse complement strand
ACCTTGGTATTCAGCAACGCCCCAGGCAGAGTTGCCACAAGAGGGAGTGAGAAGTGTGTGAGAGTCATGTGAGCTGGAGCTTTAAAATAAATAAATAAATAGATTCTTTTATCAGTCCCACAAGGGGAAATCTGGAATTCTCTGCACTTTTTATACCCATCCTGTTATTGTATAGGAGCAGTCAGCTGCCACCATATGGCTCGCTTGTGGAACAGTTAGGGGTTCAGTGTCTTGCTTAAGGACACCTCGACAAGCTTCCCTGCAGAACCGGGGATCGAACCTACAACCTTCCAATTACCAGACGACCGCTCTACCCACTGAGCTATGCCGCCCCTCCATTGAAAACATCTACACGTGTACAGTATTAACGATACTGGCTATATCGAAACCACCATCACTGTCCTCTTCGTCTACACTTTTCTTTTTCCAAGAGAGTGGGTGGAGAGACTAAAAATAAGTGCTTACTTGCTCAGCTGTTGAAATGCATTGTTAACATCTCCTTTTGCATCCTATCCGAGTGTTGATTTCACACTCAAACCGAATATGTTCTGTCCTGCTCCATATCCCGCTTGTCATCTTTTCAATTATTTTTTGGGTGATGTAGCACCAAATACTTCAGAGATTAGAGTGTGTGGAGTAGAGAAAACTGAGCCTCAGCATGGAAACACTGGTACAATAACCCACTGTTCAGCGCATCTCTGCATCATACAGTTGGGTGTTCGAATCCCAGCTGCACCGTTTTCAACCAAGGCCGGAGGTCCAAAGTTAGTGGGTCATAATTGGCTAAGCCTCACATGGGTATAAGGGTTAGGCTGGATAAAGGATTCTGGGTTCGCTAGTGTACCCCTCTGGGTCATCCGGGGTCGATTAAGTGAAGGGAAAATACTCTGCTTCATTCTCCTCCGGCGGCCAAGCACTGTGCTTTCCCCACCAGACCATGATGTGTGGACTAGTGATGGCTAGTGGTCATGTGACTTGGAGGACTCAAATGTTACAGCTTCCTCCTTCCTGGTGACGTTCTAGAGGGGCATCAAAGAGACTGACCCAGCAGTAGACAACTCGGGGAATTCAGGTGGGGGAAAATGGGGATAAAATATATGTTTTTAAAAGAACACCAGGGAGTCAGTGTGACAGGCAATCAAGCAAAAGAGGCGGCAAAACACAATCTGGCAGGAAGCCAATGCGGTATTGATACAAGGGAGGCAATCAGGGAATGAGGAACATGTATGGAGGGTATGAGGTTGAGTGGTAAATACCGAGATAGGAAATGAAACCACAACACAGATGAGTACTTGAGAATCACATGGCTATGGGTAATGAAAAAGGAATTAAGATGCAGTCACAGCCTTAACAGGCCTTAACCTTCAGGCCTATCTGGGACCGTGGGTGACTGAGGTTCAGCAAAGTTAGAGCAGGCGCAAGCAAGATGTGTTCTAGTAGTCTAGTAGTAGTAGTAGTCTAGGATCTAGTAGTCCATGCATGGACTACTAGATCCTCCACTTCTCAGGGAGACGGTGTGACTCACACCTAGATGGCAGGAAACTGGGAAGAATGAGCCCATGGGAGGACCTAAGAGTGGACATAATCAGGTGTAGAGGGATGATCAGCAGGATCATTAGTGGGCCTCCTTGACTATAGGGTCCCTCTCCCATGTCAGCATGGTTACCACACATGTAGGAGGATGGTGTCTGGGTTGGAGAGTGTTTCTTCAGACATGAACTGTTGAGAAAAAGCCTCTGGTGTGGGGTTCCTGGAGCCTGGGGGTGTTGCTGTCTGAATGTAGGCCAGATTTGGGGTTCTAGTTCGAATCCCGTCCCGGGTTCTTTCTGTGTGGAGTTTGCACGTTCTCCATGTCTGTGTTGGCTTCTTCGGGGTGCTCCGGTTTCCTCCAATCATCAAATAATAATAAAGAAAGACATGCAGGGACTGCAGATGCAAGTTAGCTTGAAGCTATATTCTGAGGTGGCACATTGATTAATGTAAAACTCTAAACATGGTCCCTTACAAGAAGTAAAACCCTTGTCGTATCTCCATACAATAAATGGCAGGATAACTCAGAGGGTAGGGTGGTCTTCTAGGAATAGGAGATTGGTGGTTTGATGCCGAGCCCCTGCAGAAAGGGCGTCAAGGTATTCTTGAGCAAGACACTGAACTCCTAATTGGCTCCCCATGCATTGCTCTGAGGATGCTCTTAGAGCTCCTGTCCATCCATCCATCCATCATCAACCGCTTATCTGGACCCAGGTCGTGGAGGTAGATTCCCTACCCTTACCACATCGACCAGCTCTGACTGGGGGATCTCTAAGTGTTTCCAGGCCAGCATGGAGATGTGATGATAAATAACAGTTATTTATTCATTTAATATCATTATTTTTTCATATAACACTTTTACTCTTCCCTTTCAATTTAATTTCAAATGGGTTAGGGTTAGGGTTCCCTCAAGCCCCTGTCTTCATTCCTCCAGATTTTAAAAGCCAGTAATTCGCAAATGTAATTGCCATATTATGTTCAGCAGGGGTCAGATGGCAGGAAGACAAGGCACACGGAGTGGGCCTCATATTTGTAGCTGAATGGTGGCATAGAGCTGCCCCTCCTTCTGAATCGGAGGAATCAATCTCTGCAACAAACAGTTGACATGGGTCAGACTGAATGACAATGGGTGCCGATGTGAACCGTTCCTTCAGTTTTGAAAAGGCTGTCAGCCTCAAGAATGGAGCACCAGGTGAGGAAAGTCGGGTGAGGGATACAGCCACTTGGCTTTAGTCCTCGATGAACCGTCGGTAGAAGTTGGCAATGCTGAGTAGCTACTTGAGATGTGTTACCCACACGGGGCTCGGACCACTACCCAGATCTTCTAACCTCCTCACCAGCCAACTCTCAATGACGAAACCGAGGAAATTCAAGCTTTTCCACCTTGACAAAGATTTTGTGTTCCAGGAATGTTGAAGGACTTGTGAGAGAGGACTTTTCATATTTGACTGCAGATGATCGACACCGTGTTCAACTTTAGTTTACATTGTTTGGATAGATGCTTCCAGCTTATGTATGGGTAGCACACCAAAGACAGCGCTGTAAAGTGCCTTCTCCACATGAACTAATAAAGGCTCATTATTAACAATCAGCTTGTAGCAGAGGGATGGATGGAAAACTTTTGAGGGTAATGACGTCTGAGGTAATGGTCATGGAGAATAATGGGCTGGACCATTAAGACAAGGGGAGACATGACCTATGAACTCTGAACAAGTTCTTTTATCCATTGGGATGATAGTCAGGCAATTAAGATAGGCCACTTCCTACAAAGCAGGATTAGGGAGAAACTCTGGGTACGTTTGGTGATTTCGGACAATGTGCCAACATTCCGGATGAGAAACTAGCTGTAAACAACACCGGACCACTACCCTGGGGAAATACACCTGGTGTAAGGAGGCAGAGAGCCAGGTTGCTCTCGAGGTTCAGGAGATAGGCCTGTCAGCGCTAATCTTATCAAAAGTGAAATGGAAGAACATTTGTCTTCAAGACAAACCAACACACAATTCAGCCTTCTGCTTTACCAAGACATGCCTGTATGATGGTCCCTGACCAAGTGGTAACATCCACTGGTTTCACCATCCTCGGGGGCCAACAGGTTAGCCAAACTATCTCACAAATCAAAAGGGGGGACATTTGTCTCATGGTTGGTCAGCGCTGGTGTGACAGCTCAACAATACAATCCTTCACAACTACCCCTTCTTAGTTGGAAATGCAGACTATATTACCTTCAGAGAGAATCAGTTGTATTAATTAATAGGTGTTTACTTCCTATCACAAGCTAGTGCTAACACAGCCATTAGCCAGCTCTCACGGTATATTTCCTCGGTAAAAAACACTCAACCCTGACCTCTTGTTAAGTGATTTCAACTATATGAACCTCTCACTTGAACTCCTGAACTTCTGAATCCGCTACGTAACGAATTGGAACCCTTCCAGTAACTCCAGCTCAATTCAGAAAACTCTTAAGGAAATTAAAGTTAAAAAAAAACAACAGCCCTGCTCCTCTCCAGCTACTGGCCATAAACTCCCAGATAAATTAAATGACTTGATGTAAGGTTTAAAAAAACCTATTCCACCAGCGGATCCCCCCCCCACCTAGTCCTACTCCAATTCCACCCTTCTGCACCCAGGAGGATGAGGTGAGAGCTATACTCAAGAAACTGAACACTTGGGAAGCAGCAGAGCCAGACAGCCTCAGTCCTGCTTTGTTGAGCCGCTGAGTAGCACAAATGGTCTCTATGTATTTATAATTGATAATTTATAATGATTTATAATATTTTAAATTTACTGTTTAAAGTGCGGAATGTCGATCTTTTCAAAGTGCCCATGTGCAGAGTTTTGGCACTAATGTCACCATTCAATGTGCTGCACCAGATTATAGCTTCAAGCTAATTCCCATCTACAGCCCCTGCATGTCTTTTTTAGGATGGGAAGAAACCAGAGTGTCTGAAGGAAAATCATCCAGACATGGGAGAGCATAAAAACTCCATACAGAAAGGATCTGGGATGAGATTCAAACCCACGACCTTCTTACTGTGAGGCTACAGTGCTAACTGCTGCACCACCCATATATCTGTCTTCATTCTAAATTAAACCCACTACGGACTTTCGATCCAAATATTATAATATGCCTCAGAAAATTGGTCAATTATAAGTCAATATACACTACATGGGTGTGAAAAATCAGAATCAGACCCAGTTTATTGGCCATGTGGGTTTTCACTGCATGGAATTTGACTTCGGTTTCATGGCTGTCACAGGTACTCCCCATAGAATGACAATCTTCAGATACAGACGAGGACAGACTATATGCAGGTGGAAATAAGAGGTAATAAATTCAATGATGCAGAGAATTGATCAGATGCTGAAATAAGTGTTAGCAGGCTACTCATATACGTGCTTGAGGTAGTTGGACATAACAGAACCTACATACAATGTACAGTACAGTATATGCAAAATACATGGTTGAACTTTGACCCTGTTAAGTTTTCATTTGAATGACAGCCCATGTAAAGAAACTTTTTACATCTAGTATGTATGGTGTATAGTGCCCTGTAGCGCCTACCGGAGGGGACGAGTTTGAACAGGTTGTGAGCAGGGTGTGATGGGTCTGCAGTCATGTCTTTGGAGATAAATAGGTCTTGAATGGAGGGCAGGTTAGCGCCAATGATTTTCTCTGCAGACCTAGCTGTCTGTTGAAGTCTGTCCCTGTCCTGTTGGTGGCTGATCCAAAGCAGACAGTGATGGATGTGGAGAAGAGAGACTGAGTTATTACAGCGTAGAACTGAATCAGCAGTACGTGAGCCAGGCTGAACTTCATAACCTGATGGAGAATTCAAATCCTTCGCTGCTCCAATATGAGCTATTGGGTGATAACATATCAGTTTAGGCATATGTGATGTGAACAGGAATTATTGTTTTTTTAAGCACACAAAAAAATAATCTTGCAGCGTAACATCATACCCGACCACTCAATATCAGCAAAACGCTATGTCGAATCGCAGCCCGAAAGTCAACCGCCCGCTTCTCTGATATTCTTACTCATAATGTAGATTTTGAGACATTTATGTCATTCCACGGACACAGTTATCAAAATAGTGTGTAGTGCACCAAAGTACTTAAAAAAAATCATTATATCCTTTTTTCTCCTAACTGAATTCCCCAAATTGCCTATTGCTCCGTCTCTTTGATACCTCTTTAGAGTGTCGACAGGAAGGAGGAAGCCGTATCATGTGAGTCCTCCAAGTCACATGACCACTAGCCCTCACTAGTCCACACATCACGGTCTCACGGGGAAAGCACGGTGCTTGGCTGTGGGATGAGAATGAAGCAGAGTACTGTCTGTTCACTTAATCGCGAGGCCCGGATGACCCAGAGGGGGACACTAGTGAACCCAGAATACTTTATCCAACCTAACCCTTATACCCATGTGAGGCTTAGCCAGTTATGCCCCACTAACTATGGACCTCCGGCTGTGGTTGGAAACAGTGCAGCCTCAATGTACTGAACATAGCTGCCTTAACCTCCTACGCCACCAGAGGCCCCACACCCAAGTACTTCTTATAAGGACATATACAACACAATCCAAACTAAACAACATGTTCCTGTGAAGATACATTTGGAGAGGAACTTCACTGAAAATGAGACTTCCAAAAGAGCAACAGCTTACTGTAAGGCAGAGCTTTTTCTCACAGCTCTGAAGTACAGTTCTCCCGTGTGAACAAAGCAAACACGCCGATAAGCTCATACCCGTGTTGCTCAGATCAAAACAGTTTGAAGGTACAAATTGTTCCAACATTTAAAACTTTTCGGGTCCCACAACTCCGGTATTAACAAAGCCGCTCTGTGAGCTGGGGCGGTGATTTATAGCTGAATAAAATGTGATCAGCAAGTTAAGTCCATCCTTGATAACTATTACAATCCATCATATGATTTAGCTTCTCCCTGAGCAGAGTACAGAATCGAGGAGGAAGAAACTTTATTCACTTGTCATTGGATTCCTACAATTACATTTTTTCTCTGTATATAAGCCATTCTATTGTATGGGAGCAGTGAGCGGCTGCAGCACCCGGAGACCAAATCCAGTTTGTAATCCCACTCCATTGCTCAGGGGCACAGGTATTGACCCGAGTACGCATGTCTTTTTAATTTTTTTTATATTTTATCACCTTTTTTCCCACCCAAATCCCCCGAGTTTACTGTGGCCGGATCTGTCGCTTCGATACCCTCTATCGTGTCGACAGGAGGGAGGAAGTGGTAGCATGTGTTTCCTCTAAATCACATGACAACTAGCCCTCACTGGTCAACACAGCACAGTCTTGCGGGGAAAGCACAGTGCTGTGCTGTCAGAGGAGAACAAGGCAGAGTACTTTCCCTTCACTTAACTGAAGGGGGACACTAGTGAACCCGGAACACTTTATCCAACCTAACCCTTATCCCCAGGTGAGGCTTAGCCAGTTATGACCCACTAACTATGGACCTCCGGCCGTGGTTGGAAAAGGTGCAGCCGGAATTTGAACACCCGACTGCATGACACAGAGATGCGCTGAACAACCCCTTAGCCCCCCTACGCCGCCGGAGACCCCCCACATGCATGTCTTTTTGATGGTGGGAGGAAACCGGAGCACTCGGAGGGAACCCTTGCAGACACGGGGAGAACATGCAAAGTCCACACAGAAAGCCCCCGGGACTAGAACCTGGGACCGTCTTGCCGTGAGGTACCGGAGCTAACCACTGCGCCACATGCGGTCCCTTCTCCATCCCCTGTCAAGTTGGACGTGTTTGTGGAGGAAAGAGAGTCGGCTGTTAATTAGCTCTAAACAGGCGTCAGCTGTGTCGGTCGAGCCAGACAAGTTTCATTTCCTTAAGTGGAGAAAAATCTCAGCGTACTAGGAGTGAAAATCATCAGGAAGACAAAAGGCGGAAGGATGATGAATATTCGGCTTTCTGTCAAGTTCTATGAAGGGGAGGAGAGACAGGTGCTGAGAGAGATATGGAGGAAAAGAGGGGCTGGACAAGGTTAAGGAGGAAGGTGAACAATTGGAGTTAAAAGGCAGCAGAAGAAAGGCAGAGAGCAGGATGTGAGAGAAATAATAGAGTACAGAAAGACAAAGAGAGAAGTGAGGGGAAAGAGAAAGGCGGGGAGATGAAGGGCACAGGGGGGAATAATACAAGCTGTCTCCTGCCTCAGAGAGCAGAGGAGATCACATCCTGATGGCTCTCTTTGAAGGGAAAGGCTTGTGTGTGTCCGTGCACGTACAAAAGAGACTGGGTTGCTGTGTCAAGTGAAATAACTGAAACTGGAGCACAAAGTGATGTGTTCTTCAAAAGGGGGGCGCCACTGTAGATAGCTTAATGTGTGGAATTCCTCTGAGTGTGTGTGTTTTCATGTGAGCATGTGTGTGTACACGTGTTTGTACGCATGCATGCACACCCACACGTCAAGAGAGATGGATCCATCACCTGCGTCGTATAGTAAGTGTCACAAGCAGTTCTTAAGAATTGGAACGGGGAAAATCAGGCTGGGAATAATGAGGGATAATGGGAGCTGCAGCATGTCACTGCCACACACTCCACAGAGGACAGAGATGGATTGAGAAGCCATCCTGTGTGCTTCCATATCGGCATACCAAAAAAATCAAATTCCTCCCACTACGTTAGTCTGTCAGACTATGCTGTGCTATGTACCCTCTTGCCCACAACAGAGGGCACACGTACCTGCTGATGTGAAGCATGACCGCAGGTGGGAGGGTTGTCAGAAGTTGTAACCCAGTTAAAATGGTGACAGGAGGGAGGACGTTTGCACGTGTGAGTGTGTCTGTGAGTCGGCTGACAAAAGATGAAGATGAGGATCAAAAGGAGAAAATCATGAGGAAGCCATGAAGTCAAGAGAGAATAAGGGATCAGAGTGCTCGGTACACCAATAAGGCCGGTAAAGTCTGTTCTCAAGGATTCCCCAGTTTACAGGGGACTCATGCTGCATTTAATGATGGGAGCTGTCTTCTGCCGATAAGGCCTCACACTGGTGGCATGGAAGGGATTTTAAAAGTGCTGCTGTATCCTGGATGTTCAGTCAAGCGTTGCTTTCAATTTATTCTCCTCGCACAGTAACGCAGCCATGCACACAGCTTGAGACAGCCACACGGAAAAGCACGGCGCATTGCAAATGACCATGCAGGAACATGCATGACCACACCTACACATGGATACACAAATACATATGCTGGCAACAACATGCACGTGGGCCCGCTCATGGGACGAAACACTGCTTAGAAAGACACACCCATGTGCTTGCTTGCATGCTGGTAGTCTATGACGTCCCTCCACGTCAACACCGTAACTCCATATATTGAGGACTACGCAATGAGGTTTTCAGGGGGTCCTCAGTAGTGCTGTCTGTGCCATGACAGGTTGGCCCTGGTGGCAAGGGCTTATACCCAGGATGACCAGCCACCCATCGTGATGGCAAGAGTTAGCCAGATCCTCAATACTGCTGAAGAATCCCCTAACATGTGCCGCTAGCATGCTACTGTTCTCTCAGGGTGTGCTCCCCCTAGCCTCTGTCTCAGTAGACTTCCCAAAAGGCAGCGGGGCAGTGGTTGACCACGAACAGCATCTGGGGACCACTGCGGCTCTGAGATCTCCTACCAAGTTAGCCTGAGGCCGCAAGGCACCTTGTTACTGTGTGTGGCCGCGAGAAGGCCTGGCAGAGGTCTTGGTGAAGGAGAGGCTGTGTACTGGTGGGGGAAGAATTACACACTGGGCTGCTTCCTTGTTCACTGCAAGAGCTAGCCAGCAAGCTGTAAGCAAGAGGTTAGAAAACAAGCCAGCAGGAAGCAAGCACTCATCTCATCACCCAATGTGACATAAACACACACACACACACTGATGGCAGTGCAGAAGGATAAAATATGCTAGAGTGCTATTATGCAAACAGAAGGTAGACTTTCAATAGCACCAATAAGAGCAAGACTCTACTGATGGAAATGAAGCATTTTAACATTGTGCTGAGAGCAGGACGTTGATAACACAGCTTCAGTTTGGACTGGCAGGGCGTGCAGCATAGAGTGGTCTACATATCCCATAGTCATCTTCGGTTTATGTTTCACCTCGTCTTTTCACATCTATGATATCAGATTTGCATTTAGAGGCTAGTTATAGTGCAATACACCGGCACTCATTGACTAATATGAGACAGTTTTACAGTTAAAATAACAACTGCTGTATATTTTTTGATTGATAATTGCGACAAAATCCTCTTTTTTGAATCTGTTAATGTTGTGCATGAGCTCAAATTATAATAACTGGTGCCAACTAGCTCTCCATTCAAGACTTAAACATCTCTAGAGTGAGGAAACGAGCAGATGTCAATGAAGACTCATCACACCCTGTTCTAACTCCCCCTCCCCTCTGGTAGGCACTAGAGAGCACTTTACACCCCGAATCGCTGACCGCTGATGAGGGATTAGATTATGTAACAATCCTTATTTGCTTGTCTAAAGTTCCTTCTCATGCATGAGATGAATTTAGAGTTTGGCGATTTGATGTGAAATCTTAAATCTGCACATCTTAAGAGCCACTTCGATTCCGCTTCGGGTTGGGCCCAACTCAACCAGTGCTCTCAAGTGAACACACTCATTCATTTTCTGCATTGCAAATTCAGATTACCACAATTCAGTTTTATTTCTGCTAGCTATCCGATTGTGCCTGTGTATATGCTTTGTGAACACCCCATATGGGACACTTTGTGAGACCGACGTAAAGCGGACATCAGTAGACTCTATGTAAAGAGGGACACGGCCTTCCTAAGGATTAGTGCTCAGTGCTCTAGTTTAGACACACACTCACACAGACACAAGTTGGCATGCTCACGGTGTTCTCGCACATCAGTGTTGGTAACCATGACAATTTCGCCAGATCCTTCCTCACCCACTCTCTCTCTCTCTATCCAGCTCCTCCTAAGTGTTTCCCATCCTGGTTTCACTCTGCTTCATCCCAGTCCGGGAAGCCCTCCCTGGTCCTGGTAGGGCAGCCATGTTGAAGAGCTATCTCTCCCTGTGTATATGACCTTATATCTCTATTTCTCTTTCCTAGATCAATGTCAGGCCACTGCACGCTCTCTCTCTCTCCATCCAACTATGACAAAATCCTGTTCATAGTCAGATTTAAGCCACAGTTTAAGCAATGACCCATCCTTTATTCATTTCCAACTCATTTCCCTTTTTGTCCTTCAGTTTCTCTTTCTCCCATTCTTTTCTTCTCTATCTTTATTCTGAACCCCCTCCCCCCTTTATTCTCTCTATCTCTCTTCTCCTAAACTCTTGACTGTTCCCCCATCTCCCCATGCAATCCACCATCAGTCCTCCTCATCTCCTTTCATCCCTCCATTCCCTATCTGCTCCCTATTTAGGAGAACTAGATGGGATCACAGCTCCATGTAAGAAGAAACCTCTGGGTTTATCTATCCGTATCTAGTAGTCTGGGAGCATATATCTGGATGAAAGAATTCATTTCTGTGAGCAGGATGACAACTTGTTTTACAGGCTAACATGGTGGGAGGGGAAAGAGGTATTTTTTTGCTGTGTGCTGCACACAGGATGGTTTCTCAATCCAGCTCCATCCTCTGTTGAGTGTGAGGAAGTGACAGGGCGAAGCTCCCATAATCCCTCATTATTCCCCGCCTGATGTTCCCTGTTCTAATTCTTAAGTAATGACTGGGACGCTTATGAGGTGGATGAAGAATCCATCTCACAAGTGCTTGAGCGTGTGCGCGCAATCACAC
>OMLC01047620.1:0-12791 GCA_900302585.1 Regalecus glesne | reverse complement strand
ATAAAGATTTAGCAAACACACCCAACCACATGGACACACACATGTTCAGCCACACACATCATTAACCTAATGTGTATACAGAGGGGAAAATAAGTATTTTACCCCCTGCTGATTTTGTGGGTTTGCCCCCTTACAAAGAAAGGAATAGTCTATACTTTTCATAGTAGGTTCATATTAACAGTGAAATAAAGAATATAAAATAAGATCCTGGAAAATCACAGTGTATACATTTTAAACATTCGTTTGTGTTTTATTGGGGAAAAGAAGTATTTCATCCCCTATGAACCAGCAAGACTTCTGGCTCCCACAGACCAGTTATGTGACCAGGAGGCACACAGATTAGTCCTCTTAATTAGTAATCCTTGTTAAGTACTCGTTACCTGTATAAAGGACACCCGTCCTCAGAATCAATCAATCCATCAGTTTCCAACCTCTCCAAAATAGGCAAGACAAAAGAATTGTCTTAGGACATCAGGGACAAAATTGTAAACCTGCACAAGACTGGAATGGGCTATAAGACCATTGACAAGCAGCTTGGTGAGAAGGAGTTAACTGTTGGTATGATAATTAGAAAATAGAAGAAACACCAATTTACCATCAATCTCCCTCAGTCTGGGGCTCAACTCAGGATCTCACCCTGTGGACTCAACTCAAGATCTCACCTTGTGGAGTGAACCTGATCATGAACTACATGGCAGGAGCTTGTTGAGGATTTCAAGTCAGCTGGGACCACAGTCACCCAGATGACCATTGGTAACACATTATGCTGTAATTGATTGAAATCATGTAATGCCTACAAGGTCCCCCTGCTCAAGAAGGCACATGTCCAGGCCCATCTGAAGTTTGCCAATGAGCACCTGCATGATTTAGAGGAGGCTTGGGAGAAAGTCCTATGGTCAGATGAGACTAAAATCCAGCTCTTTGGCATCAAATCCACTTGTTTGGAGGAACAAAAAACTGACTTGGACCCTAAGAACACCATCCCCATTGTCAAGCATAGTGGTGGAAACATTATGCTTTGGGTCTGTTTCTCTGCTAAGGGGACAGGGCGACTCGGCCGGATCAAGGGAAGGAATAATGAGGGGGGTTCTTGGGTGAAAACCTCCTCCCCTCAGCCAGGACACTGAAAATGGGTCATGGATGGGTGTTCCAGCATGATAATTACCCAAAACATACGGCTAAGGCAACAAAGGAGTGGCTCAAGAAGAACCACATTAAGGTCATGGAGTGGTCTAGTCAGCCTCTGAACCTTAATCCTTTAGAGAATCTGTGGAGGGAGCTGAAGCCTCGAGTTGCAAAGTGACAACCTACAAACCTTAAGGATTTGGAGAGGATCTGCAAAAAGGAGTGGGCAAAAATCCCCCCTGGGATCTGCACAAACAACTACAAGAAATGTTTGACCACTGTGCTTGCCAACAAGGGTTTCTCCACCAAGTACTGAGTCATATTTTGCTTAGGGGGTGAAATACTTATTTTCCTCAATCAAACACTAAGAAATTATTCATACACTAAAAAATGCATATACTGTGATTTTCTGGGGATTCTTTTAATATTATTTCTTTCACTGTTAAGATGAACCTACCATGAAAAGTATAGACCGTTCATTTATTTGCAAGGGGCAAAGTCACAAAATCAGCAGGGGTTGAACTACTTATTTCCCCCAATGTAAGACTTATTAATACATACACATACTCTCTCTCTCTCTCTCTCTCTCTCTCAACACTAATTGGGTGAAAGGGAAGGAAACATTGCGGACATGTCACGAATCCATCAGAGGATAGTGCAGCTAGGGGAACAGTGTCTTGCTCAAGGACACGTCCATAGGATTCCCCGTAGGTATGGGAATTCAATGTGAACCCTTCCAATTGCCAGATGACCACTCTATCCACTGAACTATGCCTGGAATGGGACATCCTGAGGACAGCCTGGGAATGTTCTTTGGTTTGTCTGAACCTATGCTTTGATTTAAGTTCATAGCTGAGAACAGTTTCTCACACAAATAAGTTATATTGAAAAGACAGATAACCGCCCTGAACAGTTCGGAGAACCATGGGAACATTTTGGGAAGCTCGCTAAGAAAGTGTCCAAGAGTCTCTGCTTTCCTTGTGCCTCTCTGAGCTTTGCTTGAGTTCAGAGTTGCCATGCAGGTCTATGAGCACCATTTGAAATGTGCTTGGAGCACTGTCTTCATCATAAGAGATGGGGTCAGGAATATCTGCAAAGTGGTGAAGTGAGTCTTAATCAGAAAACCAATAATCAAACTCTTGATACAGATTTTCAATGGTAGTCGCATAGTCATCAGCATTAACTCTGGCACAAACATCAGTAATTGACTTTCATCTTAGGGGTTGATAACTTTATTTTCCTCTGTGAGCCGTTTCCTATAATCTGAGTTCCATAAAGAAGTATTTCACATTATCAAATGCTACAATGACAAGTTGTTCTCCCCCCTGCAGTTTTAAATTAAGAGTGGTAAGAGCTTGCCTGATATCAACTAAGAATACTTAAACTATGAGCCATTTGGGATCATCAAGCGAATATCCAAGGGGAGGATATTTGCTACCTGCACCATGGAGTATCTCAGGAAAGGGTTATTCCGTAAATGGCTTGCCAGCTTTTGCTATTGCCTTGCTACCACAAAACTAGCTTCGGCCGCTCTATCCACTGAGCCATGTTTATATAAAAAGAAAAAAGAAAAATAAGGGAAATAGACAAATAACTTATGATAATACAAGTTAAGTCAAACTTACTCCATTAAAATAACTTGTCCTGTAATCAACGCTATAAAATTCAGAAGTATCTTCAACCAAATGGACTTGCTCTCCCATGTGCCTCTCGTAGTTAACCCCTAACACACGCAAAGTAATTGCCACTGGTAATTAGAGAGAGGCCTGCTGAAAAGATAACTGTAGCAAACTAACGACTGAATCATTTTCATGAGTAAACGGTATAATCTAGGGAGGAAAGAAATGGGTAAGTGGCTCGAGTGTGCTGTTCTTCTGAGCAATGTGAATGGAAATGATAACACCATAGAAACGGATGAAGCAAAAGAAAAGGACATCCTTTGTACATCAATATCAAGAGCAATATATTCTCTTTGGTTTCACACATACAGCCTCTGATCCACCACAACTGTGGTGTATTTTTTGTGGTGAAATGTTAGCAAAAGTCAGTATGAAACCACTCCATCTAAACCAATAGACCTATAGAGTGTACACTGACATTAGCGGAGAAGCACAGTTGATCGTCTTTGTCCAATACAAGGACACTTTGGAATCAAACATTAATAAACACATCCTTTACTATAAAAGATTCAGGTGATCATATTTTATTTTTCTATCAATTCCACAATTATTCAATTGGGGCTATTATCATCATCATCATTGTTATTATTATGATCATCATTATTATTATTATTATTATTATTATGTTTATGTTTATGTCCACCCCCACAATATGGGGACTAATTGTGACATGTAACACGGATCTCACCAGTCATTATTATTGGTTTATATATTACTTGATTTAAAAAGGTATGTTTTTAGAATACAACATGTCTCTCCATTTCATAAATAAAAATATTGAATAAAAGTAATTAATTAATTTAGCCATTAATTTGTTAATTGACATTGTACTTCAGGTTGAAAAAAATGTAAGTGTTGCTACAGTAACCAAAAAAGGTTGAGAAGCACAGCATGAGCACACTCACAACAAACAGACCCATTATCAATTTTACTAGCTACCACTATGCACAATTATTAAGAGTGTAAAAACCGGACTGTGATTTTTGTTTTCAAATTTTACAGTCTTTAACCTGTAAATGTCAGCCAAGTTGTTAAATAGGATCTAAGACTTCATTATACTTCAATGACTGGGTGGCTGTCTCAAGGTCAGACTTGTTACCCCCCTCACTTTGTTGGAAGGGAGTAAAGAAAAGAAGCACCATCTGCCACCCTTAGCAAACACTCCATGAGAGGGTCTGTGCATCGTAAAGTTGGAAAATCTACAGTTGCCTCGGGGGCCAAAGGGGGTTGGAAAATCCTTTTACAGCCTATGTACACAGCAGACTGGACTGACCTCAATGACACTGCAGGACTGCTTCATTGGCCAAGTGCCCAGGGGTCTCTGATGGACACTGAACAAGTATCTGGTAAAGCTACCAAGGGAAAAGACCCCACAGTTCCCTGTTGTGAGGATACCAGCCTAGACTGAGTTTTACATACAGGGAGTGAGAAGGCTGTCAAGTAAAGTTTATTTGTATGGCAATTATTCATAATAATGGTCTCAGTCTGCTTTACATCCACACAGTAAAAAACAGGTAGATGCAGTGAATAAACACAGCATCTACTGACACTCTCTATCCCTACACCCTCGATTGATATGAGGAATAACTAAGGAGGAAAAACAAAACAAGGCAAAATCTATTGGAAATGAAGGGGTATTTGAAGCAAGCAGGGTATAAGGTAGCGTATATATTCAGGTCGAAGAAGTTCAAAGGTATTACTGAGCAACAATGGTAGAAGTGCTGGGTTGAGAAGGCCATCTTAGTGCTTAGGGGAAGGCTGGAGGAAAGAGCAGACAAATAAAGCAACCTGCTGGGAAGGACGATACATCAGTGACATGAGGTATAAAACACCAAAGAACAAAAATGACCAACACCATAAAAGCAGAATATTTTTCCTCTTCATCCATCCATCAATCAATCTCTCTCGTTTTGTTTTATGAAGGGCAGAGGTTAAAAGTTCACAACTTCACTTTGTACTGGATCAGGTTTGTCAAAGAGTGATGGAGAAAAGGGAAACGATGAGTCCTGTACAAGCTGTGTTTTAGGACATAACCTGGCAGGGAACAGTCATCCCCCACCTCCTTCATGATGCTTATCCTATGGTCTCCCTTTCTCCTGCCTCAAACAGGTAAAAGATCATGACCCTGATGACTTTGACAAAACACAAGCCGAGACAGAATGTGACAATGGCTAGGGCTCTCAGTTGTCCAGGACAAAAGTGAGGGAGGGGGAAGAGTGAGTGAAAGAAACACAACCAGAGCCAAATGGTGACAATCGCTAAGCCCAACATTGATCCGAGAAAGACAAGGAGAAGAGACTGCTGGTGGTGGTGGTGATTGAGAGCGGAGACTGAGAAACAGAGAAGGGAATAAGAAGATTGAGAAAGAGAGAGGCACAAACAGTGGGGGGGCTGAGGTTCTAAGATTGATACAGGGTCCAGAGGTCTCTCTCTCTCCTTCTCCTCCTGAAACAGAGCAAGTGCCTCACTGTGAGTGAAAGAGGAAGGACAGCGACAGATAGACAGGCTAGGTGGCCGTAGTGATATTGGGAATAGTTATTGACATTGCCATCTAACATTTTTTGCTCCAATCACTGATGATTTGAAGTTATTGACCTTCTCTTAGACACTGATGTCTGTTAAATAAGTGTGTTTTACTGGGAAACCCCCAGTATGATTTGTGGTGGCTGGAATTGTTTGTGGCTAGCAGCATTTGGGTTACATATACTACAGAGGCTGACAAGAGTTTGCCTATGGGGTTACATCACAAGATCATGGAGTGAAGAAGCTACATGCTGATAAAGGGTAGCCTCAGTAAAAAGAAATTAGAGTTTGACCACATGAAAGAAAGATTGTGTTAAATTAATGAGTTCTCAAATTCATGTATATACGCTTCTTATTTATAATTACTATCTTATTTATATCCAACATGTACGCACCCAAACATTATTTTACACTATTAAGATAATGGATATTTATGCCATCTTTTTTTAGTTCTTTAGGTACAAAGGGTGCAGTAGCACAGTGGAAGAGTGCGCTTTGGGAACTGGCAAGGCAGATGTTCTGGGTTTGATCCCATTGCTGGACTGCTGGATGCCAGGAAGGGTATCCCGCCTTTATCCCTCACGTTCCATCTAAGTCCATGTTCACCGCCACAATGTGGGGCCTAATCATAAAAATAGACCCCTCTCATAGATAGATAAACGTAAAAAATAAAACCTAATATAGAACATAAATTGATGAATTTAGAATGGCTCCTACATTTCCTATAATTTAAGCCTTCCATTCTAAGAGGGCTTTGAAAGGTGAAAAAGGCCTATTACTGTGAAAGCTTGAGACTTAGGTGGTCATTCATGGTAAACTTTTGTGGATGTGTGTTTATGTGTGTTTGCATTTGTGTGTGGGTGGCTGTTTGAGTGGCTTAAAAAGAAAAAAAAGCATCAGAGGCAGAGGCAAGGGATTATCAGCGTGAGTTTTTCTAATTACCATGGCGACCAGAGCTGCCTACTCTCCAACAAGTCAACACTGAACCTTAATTACACAAATTAAATAGTGTTTGAGTGTGTGTGCGCATTTCAGCGAAGAAGACAGCAAAAAAGTAAAGAGAGAGGAAATTTGTGTGTGGATACAAACATCGTTAGGTTTGCATGTCCCTCTATAAGCATGTTGTCTGTGTGTGGTTTTGCATGCATGGTGGAGAAAAGAGATCAAGACAGCAAGAATGTTCTGGCAAGATAAACAGCATACAGATGTACTCCTAATGTGTGTGCACATGCAGTCATATCAATGTGTGTTCAGTCTGTCCTAGAGTATACATTTATAAGAACATTTAGAATCATGTGGACCTGTGCCAGTCTCTGCAGCCATGTTAGTATATGTTAGTACATTAGAGAGCATATAGAGGCTTCCACCTATAAGCCCTGGAGCAGACCTAATGTTTTGTGTTACTCAAAATAGACTATCCCCCTCTCTCCTCAATGAATCCCTTCAAATCCTTTTGCCTTCTCTCTTATTTTGCTCCATCTATCTCTGATTCTCTCCACTGTGTTTTTCCTCCATTTCCAGCACTGCTTTTCATTCTCCTCTAATTAGCCGGCAGGCCACATCTGGTGCAATTTGAAGATAGTGTGATCTCTGAACCAAATTAAGTTGACAGGTCTTACACAGGACATATGGCAAAGAGCACAGGGGAACCAGTGGTGAAGAACTGACTGGACATCACTCACATCAGAAATAATAGTGTGTGTGATTCAGATCTGGTTCTAGAACTTTTGGAAATAAAAGCCACCCTTGGGGTCAAATGGGCATATTGGGGCGCGGGTTTGCCACTTAGTTAAAACACAAGCTTGAACACAGCTTGTTGTTACTGTGCTTGCCTCTAACCAAGGCAACTGGCACAGTAAGGTAGGGTAATGGACATGGACTTAGATGGAGTTTGGGGAATTAAGGCCGAATGCCCTTCAAGACAACCCACGGTGAGTTTGAACTCACAGCCCATCTTGTAAGTTGCCTAAATGTACACACTATAACTGAGCTACAGCGGCCTCTCTTAATGTAATCTGTCATAAAGAAGAAAAATGTTTTTAAAGTTAATGTGTGTCGGCTTGAATGTCTATACTGTAAGTTGAAAATATTTTTTTTATATATATGCTTCATGTCCATTAACAATGCATAACTCAGAATCACATCAGATTCTGCACAAAGGGCAATATGATGACTATAAAGTCTGCTGTAATACGCATGGGAAAAATGAAAAAGATTCTCCTGGAAAAGTAAAATCTACAAGTTCACATTTGAGTAAAATTTCAGGAAATGAAGCACAGACCATAATGAGTCACAGTGAATATGCAGACACAGCTCTATTGATTTCAGCTTCATTTAGTCACATCACTATAAAGCTACGGTTTATATGCGTGCGTGAGTTCCAATCACAATGACCTTAAGAGCTGATTATAAAATCTCTCTCTCTCTCTCCCTCTCAAAAAAAAAACCAACAATGGTGGACGACAATTAGATATACACAATCAAATACAAGCACAACTAAACAAATTGCCAGGGTGCAGAGGGATGGTTAAATGAAGCAGAAACTCACAGAATGAAGCCACTCTGCATACCAATACGATGTGACTCATTTAACTGGTGACCATGTCATGCATATCTGCACTATAAGCATTTAGGCTATGCATGCTCTTGCATGTGTTATCATGTGCTTGTGTGTCAATGTTTTTTTATGTGCTGATGTAAGTGGTGCCTTGCTGTTATCACCTTGCTTGTAAACCAAAAGACAAATCAAATCAGCTCTCAACCATTAGTAATGGGATAGATGGTTCTATTTCGGGTAAAGCTGAACAGGAGTCAGACAAAGTGAGGGCGCTTGCCCCTTGCCAAATGGTTCATTCTCGTTATGCTCCCCTATTTCCTAGAATGTGCTAAGTGTCTTCCACTTCTGTTTTACTGCTATTTTTCCAGGGATGATCAATTGTGCAAACTGTACCCCAGCAATTAATTGCACCACTTTCCAACATTTTAGCTTTTGGGTGGCCTATTGATCACTTTTATGATCAGGCCATTACATGGCTGGCCACTGATAAGCACTTATGGAGCCAAGTCTCCTACAGCCAGCTGTACCTGTCAAAGACAGGTATAATAGATTAGTTTAGAGACTGTAGATTTCCTTTTGGAACAGTGCGCTTGATTTTAGCTGGTCATTATTTGAATGGACTCATGGTGCAGGATCCCTAGTTGTGCCCTGTTAAGGGACCTAATACAGAATAGTGTATCCGACACTGCCGTGCTGGCGTTGCTCCCATGACATCATAATCAATGTCGGGGACCCTCGTTGGCTCTAGCGTTGTTCTGGGATGCTACCTCAACACTGTGGATGTAGTGGGAGAAAGGAAGATGATGGCTAAGCTGTCATTCATGATGGACAATGGATCTCACCCCATGCAGGACTCCCTTGCTGCACTGGAGAGCTCCTTCAGTGACAGGTTGCTGCATCCAAAGTGTTTGAAGGAGCGTTTCTGCAGGTCTTTCCTTCCCACAGCTGTCAGACTACATAATCAGCACTGCTCCCGCAATAGACCACATACACACCAAAACTAATAACTGGACGTCATAGCATTCAGGATTTCAGTTATCTAAATTTAGTTAGCAGTAAGATGAGCAATACAAATCCAATATAAATGCAATGTCAATTCACTTAACTACTTATGGAATACGAACTGTCAAGGTTTTGTTTTTCTCCTGCCTCTGTTCTGCTTTCCACAATGCTGCTAAAATGCCAATTTCCCCCCATGGGACTAATAAAGGAATATATTCTCTTATCTAAATATCTTATTGATGCAACTGACCAATCGTGTTGTGCTGATGTGGCTTTCTGATTCAGGGAAAGACAGTTGTGGAATTAGGTTGTGGGTTAGCTATTGACTAGGTTAATGTTGGTTATCAGTTAAGGTTAGGTAAGTGTTAAGGAACTAGAACTGATTGACTTAATAACGAAGGGGACTTGTACCTCTATTCATTATCTACATTCCCTCTGGGCATTGCCCGATGGCTCCTACGTCTTGTCGGACCTGAGCTTAGCTTTGGGACATTTACTCATGCTGTTCACTCCTGACGAGATCCTCACTCTTGTTTCTCTAACTCCCAAATGAACGTCGCTTTGGATAAAAGGATCTGCTAAAGGAAATTGTAACATTACAATGCTAAGGTTGGGTTCAGGTTAATATTGAGGTTATGTTAGGTTAACTTTAGTATTTTTCCAGATGCCCCCCCATCAAGTCATAAAGGCAGAGCAGCCCAAATATATGGTTGGTCTCTTGCAATGATGGTACTGAAGCAACATTAATAATGATGTTATGGGAACAACACCAACAGGTCGATATCAGATTGTGCAAAAGCAATACCCGCTAAAGTAAAAACCTTTGACCACAACTTGGACACCAGATTCCAAATTGACTCCAGTACCTTTTACCTTTGACATTCATTCATCAAGCCATAGCCAGTGGTCAATTTGTACATGTCACGATCACTACTGGTGTCCACTAGGGTGGACATGGATTTAGATGGAGCATGGGGGATTAAGGCCGAATGCCCTTTGTAACACCCTGTAGTGGGTTCAAGCCGGGAACATCTGGCTCATCAGTACCTGAAGCGTGTGCTCTGCCCCTGAGCTACTGCAGCCAGAGTTTACTACTACTTTCAGCTGCTCCTGTTAGGGGTCACCACAGCAGATCATCAATCCCCATCTCATACTGTTCTCTACATCTTCCTCTATCACATCAGCTACCTGCACATCCTCTCTCACCACATCCATAAACCTCCTCTTTGGTCTTCCCCTTTTCCTCATGCCCTACAGTTCCATATTCAGCATCCTTCTCCAAAACCACTACAGCCGTAGTATATAGTTAAAATGAGGATTTAGTCACTGTCAGGTGTGATCATGTGCAAAATCATGGACAAAAGAGAAGTAAGGTGTTGAACACAACACATAATTGTCAGAGATTGTCATTGTCATCATTAATTGTCAGAGACACGGTATTACCCAAATATGAGGAAAAAAACAGTGTCAAATTGTTCCAATGGGAATGTCTCAAGGTGCGTGAGCTCCTGAGAATCAGTATTGAGCTCATGTATCACTACAATAAATCCACCTTTCAATTTCGTTCTCCATCTTGCTTATTTTCACTTTATAAAGTCTCGTAGGCAAAGACAGGCAAGCGGTTTTCGAAAGTTTTTTAATGACCCAGATGGGTACTTGGACACCAGCAGCATCACAAGAAAAATCAATGGAAATAAATAAAAAATAAGAGTAGAGAAAAATTGTGCTATGCTGCTTTTTCAGTTTGTTCAAATTATTTTTTTCAAAGTTGGTCTGGTCACAACCCCTTCAAGGGTATATCCCCCATCTTTCACCCAATGAGAACTGAGATAAGCTCCAATTCCCTCATGACGTGACTTTGGGTAAGCGGTTGACGATGGATGGATGGTCTGGTCACAAGTTACTTTCTTCCAGCCTCTGGATGGAACAGTTAAAGGTTAAGTTTTTCTTGTCCAAATAAAGTTTTTCTATGTTCTCTTGTTCAATTCCTCTTTGCCTCTTTCAGTCACCCCCCTTCCCAGCATCCTCCCTCTCTTTTTCATCGATAAAGAATCATTCAGTAGCAGAACAGCAGATGTGAACAGTAGGTGATAATTATGATATTTCCACAATACAATAGGCCAGTAAGGTACATGCCGTAAACTTTTACCTTGTTTGTATGCAGTGGTGCAGGACACACGTTTGTGTGCCCCACAGGCACAGAGCCCTTTGTGATTATCTATGAATTGTTAATGTTTTGTATGGATTGAAACATAAGTTACATTAAGCTTACCTTAAAGATAAAATAGTTGCCATAAAGATCATATACACATGTAAAAGGGAAGCACACGCCTGTATTCACACTAGCAGATATACAAACATGCCAAGGAGACGTACGCACGCACATGCATGCACACACACCTTTGATTTATATCTTTGTACTCCATATATGGCCGTACTCCTTAATGCTGCATAACACCCTGTTCCTTGTTCTCTTCGATTTGACACCCCCATCCCCACTCCTGCCCAGCGGTGGGCCATTAAATCTGGCTGGTGCTCCTTGTGCTTACATAATTCATTGGGTCTGTAGAGTCTCTCTCTGCCAATGAGTCCAGTAATCCTATTTAATCTGATGCTGTTAATTCATTTGCCCTACATCGCCCTCAACTCTCACCCCGCTGTCAACTGAAACAGAGCGGAGGAGGAGGAGGAGGAGGGGGTGGATGAGGAAGAGGTCAGGGAAAAAGTTAGGCAGGTAGGCAGAGGAGGGTAGGAAAGAGGGGAAGAGATGAAAAGAGGAAGAAAAAAAGAGTAAGGGGAAAAAACACAAGGGAAGAGAAATATGAACGTATGAACAAATTAAAGAGGAGAAACAAAGAAAGGTAGATGGAGAGGAGAGGGATGCAGGAGGTAGCCAGAAGAGAGGAGGCCAGAGGGAGGGGTCTGGAGGGAGAAGAGAGAGGATGAGGAAACAAGGATACAAGAGAAGTATAGTTTGAAAGAAATTTGGGAAGGTCAACTGCGGATGAGGAGAGGCACAGTTGATAGATTCAGATCTGGATCATTCTTTAAGTAATGACCTTACTGTCAATTAAATAATGATTCAAATGACCTGACTTAATAGAAAGGCGTGCTACCAGTTCCACTGAGCAGTTTTACTTGGCCCAGAGAGAATCGTCAAAGAACGTAGTTGTACTTTATTTTGTCTTACGAAAGTTTGGATGAGTGAAGAGAGACTAGTACTGAAAGCATTCTTCCAGAGGCTTCATATATGATGTTCAAAGAGGCATCCTAAAAGATAATGTGGCACCCAAAGTCGCAGATTCAAAAATGAGCCCTCCCTTTAAATGCATGTTTGCGGCACCACAGTTGTATTACCCATGAAAGAGAGGTGTGTCGTATTATGTATTTTCAGTTCTTCGTGATAATCCTGGAATCATGAGAAGGAATTTAGAGGAAAAAAACTTAACCACACACCACGTGTTTTACAACACCAGGCGCATCACACAGCCAGTTTGTAATTTCCAGATATGATGTGGTGATTACAAACTCTTTGAAAATCTAAATTCAACACACTGTGTGGGAATCAATTTATCGGTACTCTTTTGAACTCTCATCTCCAACTTGTTCTCACCCTGCCATCTCTTCACTTCATTGTAAAGGTTCTCTCCCAGTTCTGTGTCTTTCATGTCAGGCTTATCTGTTTCTTTTGTTCCCATTCTCTCAAAAGTCATTGTTTTAGTTTGTTTCCGATTCATTAGAGGTGTTTTCAAAATCTTTCTCTTCCATCCTTCCTTGCTTCCATTCTAGCCAGAACAGTTCAATACATCCGATATAGTGTGCCCAGAACACATTATGCAATCATCAGCCAAATGGCATTTCATTTAGTCATGTCTTTTCAAGGTTTCCTGCAAGTGTGTGTGTTC
>OMLC01047619.1:1413-19297 GCA_900302585.1 Regalecus glesne | reverse complement strand
GTCGTGTCACCCTCGATCCCCTTCCTGACGTCCTGCGGTGGAATCGAACTCGCAGCCTTTGGCTCATCAGTTCCCAAAGCCCGCCCTCTACCACTGAGCTACTGCAGCCCCAAACAAGCAGTGTTTGGTTTTGGTTTTGGTTTTGGGTTTTTCTAAAAAATGTAGCCCCCTTTTTCCCCCATCTTAATTCCCTGAGTGTCCTACTGCTGGGTCAGTCTCTTTGATACCCTCTAGAACATCAACAGGAAGCAGGAAGTGGTAGCATGTGTCTCCTCCAAGTCACATGACCACTAGCCCTCACTAGTCCACACATCATGGTCTGGTGGGGAAAGCACAGTGCTTGGCCGTCAGAGGAGAATGAAGCAGAGTACTTTCCCTTAACTTAACAAAGAGGCCTGGACGACCCAGAGGGGGACACTAGTGAACCCAGAATACTTTATCCAACCTAACCCTTATACCCATGTGAGGCTTAGCCAATTATGACCCACTGACTATGGACCTCTGGCTGTGGTTGGAAACGACACAGCCGGGATTGAAACACCCGACTGCATGACACAGAGATGTGCTGAACATAGGTGTCTTAACCCCCTACACCACCGGAGGCCCTGTGTTGTGATTTTATGTGAGAAACCGGGGTCAAATCCCATGTAGAAAAGCTACATGGCCAATGAACTGACTCTGATTCTGAAAACACTTGTGTAAAGGCTGATGCCACGCTAAGTAGATGTTGCCATCTAGAGGCCTGGATTTGTGAGCTCTTTCTACTGGAGATAAGAAGATCATTATATAAATGACACAAATGGAAGTAAGTGGACACAAACTGCAAATAAACCAGCAGCACTAGGAACTTATGATGGATACCTTTTATAGATGTTATGCTGAACTGAATAGTAATCAAGGGTGCATTACTTGGACTTTTAGAGAGTGCAAGGCAGAAATAAAAGGGCTCTAGTATGCCTTCTCTTCCTGTCTGTGATCCCTGTCTCCTGGGTGATGTGGACATGTGTAAGACAGACATTTTTCATGTAATTCCAGCTCCAGAATCACTTTATTATGACCTGGGATGATAGCCAATGATTACAGTCCATTTCATGCCTTTCAAAGGACCAGATGGGGTTCCGGGAGAGGAAAAGAGGCTCCTTTTTCTGTCACCCAAAATCGAACCATATGAGTCCAGTGTCTAATTGGCTCCTATGACATGAGGGGTGAAATGTCTTGAGATAAATGATGAGCCGTCCTATTGCAACAAATTAAACATGGAGACAATGTGACTGCCTTGGGTTGGAGGCTTTTGGTGTATCATGCTAGAATGAGACATGCAGTGTAATGTTTCTTGTTGTTTCTCAAGTTGATTGCCGTAGAAACCTTTTTCTAATGCAAATTATAGAAAAACCTTTCAAATCCTTATATACGAGAATGGTTAAAAATAGGGGGGGTGAAAGTAACCCAAGATTTTCTAACCAGATGTGACCTAGGTTAGTGTAAGCAAGAAAATAATACTAATACTGATACTAATACTACTACTAACAATAATAATAGTAGTAGTAGTAATAATAATAATTATAAGCTTTTTTGTCATTGTGCATATAAACAATAACATGTACTCTCTACATTTAACCCATCCTATTGCACAGGAGCAGTGAGCAGATGCAGCACCCAGGGACCAACTCCAGTTCTTTTTCCTATTACCTTGCTCAAGGGCACAGGCAGGAGTGTTTTTAGCGGTGGGAGGAAACCAGGACACTTGGAGGAATGGTAAATGGACTTGCTCTTACGTTGCACTTTTCTAGTTTAGAGACCACTCAAAGTAGTTTACAGTGAATGCCTCCTATGATCGAGCCCCGGAGCGGGATATGAATCTGCTACACCTGACTTGAAGGTGTAGCTCTACCACTAAGCCACCATGACTCTAACCCACACAGACATGGAGAGAACATGCAAGCTCCACACAGAGAGGACCTGGGAAGGCCTGATGTTTGAACCCTGGACCTCTTTTCTCTGAGGCACCAGGCTGTTGACCCCAGTGCCTCAGAAAGTCAGCCCCCCCCCCTCGCTGGGGGGGAGGGCTATTTTGAAAAAGTGTATTTTTTACTCTCACTGATACACAATAAACCTTTTCGGTATGAAGGGCATGCATAGCCTAGTATAGCATGCATGATCAAATAGATAACTTGTCCATATATTGAACTATAGCAAGAGAATCCTGGGTTCAACCCAGCCCCTCAGCATGGAGTTTACATTTCCTCATTTGCACGTTTCCTCCAACTCCTCCACTTTCCTCCTGCAACCTGAAGAGATACATATTGTTTGAATTGGAGACTTTACATTTTCCGTAGCTACAAGCGCTATTTGAGTTATGGTGTGTGATGGATTAATAACCTCTCAGGGGCGTCTCCCTCTCTTTAACTCTTATGCATACTGGGATAGGCTCCAATGATTAAAAACAATTAATCGTTTAGAAAGAATGTGTATGGCTGTATGCAGGAATGCAGAAATAAATGAATAATCTAACTAATTAATTCATATTTCCTGACGTGCTTGGCGTAACGAGACTCGGCATCAAAAGACAATATGCTCTGGCTAAACAGAGGTTTAATAGGACCTGCATTTATTGAACAATATGATATCTTTACATTTCAAGAATCCAAGCATCTGCCCTCCTATTGATGGAGTAAATCAACTGACTGCTCCTGAAGTCTTTGTTGCCATCAAATGACACATCATGTACATTCAACTTGAGCAGGGTTAAGAGTATTTATTACGGTTACACTACATTCAACAAAGCCTCGTTGTGGCCCAGGTTGGAACAGGACAGCTGTGTGTGGGGAGACTATGAATAGCTGTCTTGTCAACAGCTAGGCGGGAGGTGGGGGTCCCAACCTCGCCCAACCTTTTCACCTTTGTGGAGGGGGCTAACAAGAACCTGCTAGAAGTGCATACCCTACGTTTGTATGTCTGAAGCAGGTTGTCTTCAAAGGACACTGTGAAAGGGGACAATGGTGGGTCTCCCAGGATGGTGAGGGGAGTACACATTACCCCACAATGAGCATCTTTCATTGGCCCAAATCGGGACATCAGCTAACTTTTCTTTTTGTTTTAACGATGTTTTCATCATGTATCTCGGAGACCTGCTTGTTGTCGCTTATTCATTAATTTATTTTTTAATGACCCTGAGGGGGTCCTAAAAACTGCCTGGTCATCTGAAAAAAGTAGAATAAAGTAAAGGTTCACTGAACTATCTTTCTCTCTTAGTCAATCATTGGTTAACTATAAATGTTATTTATTTATTTATTTGTCAGGATTATCAGAACTTAGAGGCAGCATGACTCAGTGGGTAGAGCGGTCATCTGGCGATTGGAAGGCTGTGATCAGTAGGTTTGATCCCGGCACCTCAAGAGTCCCTTGAGCAAGGCACTGTTCCTTTTACTGCTCTGCCCTGTGATGGACTGGTGGCCTGTACAGGGTGTTTCCCTGCCTTTTACCTAATAAGGACTGAAGTAGGCTTCAGTTTCCACGTGACCCGGCTTCGGATAAGCGGTCGACAATGGATGGATGGATGGATGGATGGAGGGATCACCAGAAAACGAGGTTCTCACTCTCAACAGAGCCAATCCAGCTAAATAAAAATTGAATAAAAAATTAGAGACTCTATTGAGATGATGTGTCTCTTGTAAAACAATGTTTTAGTGCCCTCACATTAGCTAACATTAACATCACAATAGCCAAAGCATTGTGGTGCTTTGTACATGTTGGGGGGGGGTAAATTGACTTGGTCTTATGAGGCAAGCTTTTTCTAGTGTAGTGCTTTACAATGATTCCTTCACATTTACCGAGCCCCTCGGTGGGGTACAAGCCTGTGACACCTGACTTGAAGGCATAACACTGTACTTGTTGTGCATGTTCTATGAATTAACAATGCAGGGAAGCAGCCAATAAGGAACCACTATATTTGCAGATCCGACAGGACTAGGATTTGTGCAAGTAGAGGTGAAACAGCATATATTTTTCACCCTATCCCCCCAACAGAGGATGCCCTTTTCATGTTTCTCCAACTCAATGTGGAGAATGTGAAACAAGGGTGCAATTGTGATTGTCCCCAAACAAAGACATTTTTTTCTTTTTTTCACTCTCTAAATTCCCCGGATCATTTCCACATAGAGGGGCAATTTGTCTGTCATGGGGTCTGGGGCACTGGCCAGCTCTGGGCCTATTCTACTGACAGAACCATTATTAGTGGTAAGAAGAGCATGGGGGCCCATGAATCCCCCTACTATTCAGACGCCCAAGGGTTTTTTTTTCAGCGATTAATTTGATAAATATATTAATTATGAATCTGGTTGAAAGTGCAATCAGATCGTCAGGATTCAAGAACGGGGTCCTTTGTGATAAGTCAGCTTTGAGGTGGGTGGGTGGTGTTGGGAGGGCTGCTCAAGTTTCAGGGGCTGTCATCCCCAGGGCTCAGCCTCTTATCAGCACCTGACCCATTCACCTGGTAATTTCCTGTGTGTTGTAATTAAATGGATGCTTTCTGATTGCAAGTGACACTCTTTAAGAGGTGCTTCTTGGGTTTCAGAGAGAGCTATACAATACACTGACTTTCTCCCCTGCCCTCTGTGGGGGCACAATAAGCATTGGCCAATCTAAATATTACACCACCAGGGTAATTGCAGTACATAGACAGATTGCATATCAAGTCTCTGGTTCTAAATGTCTCTTATGCCAGTAAGAAGTCCAATTGTATATGATTATAACAAAACTTGTTGTTCAATCAGTTCTATTTTTTCCTTTGTTTTACTATGATAAAAATAAAAAATAGAACATTTCAGACAAACATGTATGAGAGGTGGAGTATATATTTTAGTATGAAGATATGCTGGATGATGAATGTCAACAGATTTTGTTGTTCAATTAGTGTTTTTTGTCTTTTTTTTGTTTAAAAAATAATAAAACATTTCAAACAAACATGAGAAATAAATCAATTCAAGATGCTTCATCAATTTGTTGTACATACATACAATGTGTTCTCGGCATTTCACCCATCCTATTGTATAGGAGCAGTGAGCAGCTCCAGCACAGACTCCACTTATTTTTCCTATTGCCTTGCTCAGGAGCAGAGGCAGGAATATGAACCCTAACATGCATGGCTTTTTGATGGTCGGAGGAAACCAAAGCACCCAGAGGAAACCCATTCAGACACGGGGAGAACGTGCAAACTCCACACCGAATTGACCTGGGACGGGATTTGAACCTAGGACCTCCTTGCTGTGAGGCAACAGTGCTAACCACCGGGCTACTGTGTTTACTCAGTCTGGTAGCCATCCCCTGTCACAAGTGCTTATCAGATGGCTTCAAGATAATAGGATATTGCCTTCTCATGGGAAAAAGAGTTATTGACAACAGAAGGCTTTTTGAAAAAAATGAGTTTTTGAAATCCTACCGCTGTTTGCTTGGTTTATCTGGGTTTTGCTAGACAGAAAAAGAAAGAAAAAAGAAATAATGACAAGATGTTAGTAAGTAAGACAACGGAGCTGGTGATACAAGCATTTGTCATAGAAAGACTGATAATGAGATCTAAAACAAAATTACTTCTTCAACTACGGCTATTAATCTAGCGTCCATCTTACTAAACTCATATTTAAACAAGGAGTCACTGACAGTCCCTGCTCTTACAGCTTTTGAGAAGATCTCTCTTGACACTTTGACTAAGCTTGTGTCAGCTTCTAGACCAACTAATTGACCACTGGGTCTTTTACCAGGAAGTCTTTTTAAAGACCTCTGGCCTTTCCTGGGAACTGTAATACTAGACATTGTTAATGTATTACTTACTACTGATACTGTTCCCAGCAGTTTTAAGACAGCTGTGGTCAAAGCTTTCCTTAAGAAACCACACCTTGACCAGTCTCTTAAAAACTATCATCCAGTCTCTAATCTCCCATTCTTTTCTAAAGTATTAGAGAAACTTTTGACCCACACAGAAGAAAACTTAATTCAAGCCTTTTCAATCAGCCTTTAGGGCCTATGAGTCCACTAATACTGCTCTAAATAGATTGGTAGATAACCTTCCATTAGCTATAGACACTGATTCCACATCTGTGCTTCTTCTATAGGACTTCAGTGCAGCATTTAACACTGTTAATCACGGTATATTAATTGACAGACCAAATTGTAATTTTGGTGTCTCTGGCTTAGCTCTCTCTTGGCTTAAGCCCTACTTATCTTGAAGAAAACATTGTTTCTTTTATAATATTACATCAAACTTCTCTGAAGTTAAACATGGCATACCCCAGGACTTGGTTCTTGGCCCTTTACTCTTGTCTCTTTACATTTCCCCTCTTGTCCTAATTACACATAGTCATAGAATTCATTTCCATTGCTATCCAGATGATATTCAGCTGTATGTGCCTATAAGGGCTGATGATCCTGCTCAATTAATGAATTTAGAGTCCTGTTTGGCTGCTGTGACAAATTGGATGTCACTGTTGGTGTTTCACTACTTAATAGAGAGAGGTCCGCTCTTATGCGTCACGATTAGTCCCCACATTGTGGGGGTGGACACAGACTTATATGGTGCTTAGGGGATGCCCTTCTTGACACCCCATGGTGGAATCAAACCTGCTAAATCTAAAATTATCAATGTAGTTTGCTAAATACTGGGGACGCTTTTAAACTACGTATTGATATTCTTGCCTTACAACAGTAGAACTACCTTTTGATTAGAAAAAGTGTTAACTTTTTTATTATATCATGTATTTTTTGTTTTTAGCAATAGGGGTTTTTAAGGGGTTAAAGGGTTTTTTAAGAGTCGTTCCTTATCTGATGTGAGGGTCTAAGGAAAGGATGCTGTGTTAATGTCAAGTCCACTGAGGCAAAATTGTCCATTTGTGATAATGAGCTATACAAATAAAATTGACTTGATTTGACTATGCATTTGTTTGTCCTTTATGTATTTATTGATCAATCAATGTCCTCTTTAACTTTGCAGTACTTGGCTGTTTTAATAGCATTTCTCCAAATCAAAGAGACATTTAGATAAGAAAGGGATATTTCATTCTTGTTCAAAAACACAGATAGCATCTTGAAAAGAAAGAACACATTATTCCCATACAGTTTGCAATTGGAGATGAACTAGTTGAATAACCCGCACTGACCTATTTTTGCCACAAGGGGCCACCACTGAATTACATTTGAGATGGTGTCTTTCCACTGGTTGATGTACGGTGCCAGGTATTGGACAAAATCGCTTAACCTTAGCTTTTCTAAGTATTTCCGTTACGTGACAAATATGTATGTTTGTTTAATGACTTTGCCTCAGAGATGTCTTCTTTAAGAGCCAAAGTAATTCATCAAGAGGGGTTTGCCTTTCATTTTTCCCCACCATTGTCTTTTGTAGTGCCAGCCACATCATTTTGCACAAACAAGGAGTTTACATTGTCGGGAATTGACTGATACACGACGTGGCTGTTATTCATCATCCAGTCATGGTGACATGGCTTCCTCTTTTGATCATGACATACTGGTCACGGTCCTTGGTATAAATTCCAAGTTTGTGGTTATGAGAAAGAGGTCCATTTTCATGTGTTGTGATTAGTCCCCACCATGTGGGGGGTGGACACGGATTTAGATGGAGCTTTGGGGATTAAGGCCAGATGCCCTTCCTGACACCCCATGATGGGTTCTAACCTGCAACCCCTGGGTCGTAAATTCCTGTGACGCACACTATAGGATGATAAAAATATTCTGTTGTTATTCATAAACTGACAAATCTTCTCCATTTCTTATTGTGTTATTCCTAATCTCTATCACTAAAAGGTGTAACCTAAAAGAGACGTAACTGTCAGAATTACTGTGTGAGAGGTGAAAAGGGCACATCAGAGGTTAATTGCTGTCACCTCTAGTTCAATGCCAACAGAATATGTGGTCTTGCATAATCATCGTAGTATGAAATCAATTTTCTGAGGCCAAAGTGTCCTTTCTTCACTTTGCATACTGTACACAGACAAAAGCAGAGAAGAAAGAAGGGCATAATTGAGGTTTAACCTCTGTAATTAAGGTTTCTCTCACACGCAAATGGAAAACTGATTGGATTTTTAGATTTAGTGGAATGCTCCAAAATCAAATTATGGGAGGGAATTAGTCCTTCCACTAAATCAGCGCTGTGAATGAGAAGATGAACGTCTCAGGGGCAGCATGGCTCAGGGGGTATAGCGAGTCATCTAGTCAGGAAGGTCACTGGTTCAATCCCCAGCTCCTTCAAAAAGCATGTTGAAGTGTCCTTGAACAAGACACTAAACCTCTATTTGCTCCCTGGGCACCACAGCTTCCCACTGCTTCTTTACAATAGGAAGAGTTAAATGCAAAGAACACATATAATAATAATGATAATAATAATAATAATAATAATAAACACAACAACAACAAAAAATAATGTCATGGGATCGGTATAGTTTAGGAGTACACTCATCTAGTATTTGAAAGATGGGTAGTTCAATCTCCGGTTCCTTCAGAAAGCATGTTGAAATGTCTTTGAGCAAGACACTAAATCCCCAAGTGCCCAACCCCTGAAATGGAATGGCAGCCTTGCTAGGGTGTTTCCTATACTTTCCGGGGGGCATAGCTTAGTGTAGAGTGGTCGTCTGGCAATCGGAAGGTTACAGGTTCTATCCATGGTCCTGCACATAGCATGTCGAAGTGTCCTTGAGCAAGACACTGAACCCCTAATGGCTCCCTGGGTGCCACATGGTGGCTACCCAATGCTCCTATAAAATAGGGTCGGTTAAATGCAGAGAATTGCAAATTTGCCCCTTTGGGACTGATAAGGGAATCATTTATTTTTTACATTTTATTTTCTCTCAATGAATGCTAGGGAAAGGTTCCAGCATGACCCCATGAATGACCTCTTTGTTTAAGCACCTGACGATGGATAGATTGATGGTTGGATGGGTGGTCAATGGATAGACACTAATCTCCTTTATAGGGACAGTGCATATTAATGAGCATTTACCTCAGTTATCCCAAGCAATTAGGGGTTCCGTGTCTTGCTCAAGGACAGTTCGGCACCCTTTCTGAAGGAACCGGGGCTCAAACCACTAATCCTGACTACTAGACAACTACCCTACATCCTGAGCTATGTCTTCTTTAAGAATTGTAAGAGTATATTCAAAAAATAAAAGCGTCTTTCCTTCCTTTTGACATAGAAGATGGCCGTGGCAAACAGCAGAACACCAGTGTCTGAACTAAAGTTGATCTCGGAGGAGGATCGGTTGTGACAGCTCTTGAGCTAGCTATGTTGTCCACATGCAGCACATGGATGGATGGCTTTGGAGGTCACCAAGAAAATATATCACATGTATTTTTATCTCAGCAAGGCAGTGCCATGGCTCCTGGGTCCACTGTGCACATGTCTTTTATTAGCATGCCTTGATGCTCATGCACTTTGATTCATTTAGTAAATGACAGATCTGTTCATATTTGCTCTTTTACTCTACTAGTATATCTAGGCATTCCCTGCAATCTTCCAAAAAAGGACAATTGCTCCAATGTATGTAAAGATACCCAAGGATGCTACACGGAAAAAAGAAAACATTTGATATTTTTGGAGCTTAGCAGCAGATGCCATGCCATGTGACATAAAATGAACCATTGTCACTTCCGAACACAGATAAGCCGGAACTCCACTGTTTTGGTACTATAAAGCAGGTTCCGTATGATCAAAATTTAATTCATTTAATGTCAGATGTGTTATCACCTATAGCACGTTTCAGCATGCAGGGGGGAATTTTCTTTTTTGTTCCCTGGAGAAAAATAAAAAGAGTGAAAACATCATCCTGCCCCCCTGATCTGATAATAAATCAGATCAATTTATTGCATAGTGAACTGACAGACATAGAAAAGAAGAAAAACATCTTTTCAAGCTCAACAATCCAGATAGTCAACAAAGTCTTCATGGAAAAGAAGACCGAGTTGGTGTCAAGTAGGATCTTCAGGTTGGCAGTACTTTTTGTTATCCTCATATAGTTTGAGCCAACAAGATCTGCCCGAAATGACTGAATCAGCCAAAAGGCTTTCCCAGATATTGACATTCTCCGAGTATCTTTATTGCAGAGGAAAGCATCAAAATTCTGTTTGTTGCCGTACATTGTGAATCCTATTTATGCATTTGGGAGTACAATAATATTGTCAAAACCGATGCTATAGTTGCAGATAGAAATGAAGTGGAATGAATAAATTTAAGTCCGAAATATAACTGGGCAAATAACAAAGGGCATTTTCTGGGGGGACCCAGCCTCCCTCTCCGCTTGCTTTGTGGGTTATTTTACATATCAAAGATTAAAGCAGTATCATATAAATCCACAGAGTTTTCTCCTCCTTTCGTATTGATGGAGGGTCTCCTGATGCTGCATCTTGATAGGATCTGAGATTACTTTCTCCATCTTGAACAGATTCTGTGCGGGTGTGGTTTCTTTACTTTCTGCAGAATGGGAACAACTGTTGGCTCCTAAACTGGGTGGAATTTTCTTTCAACTTATGTGGTTCCCGCACTTTATATGTGACAAACTAATTCAATTAGATTAATGTTAGAAGAGGTTTTACTCATTTGTCATTGTACATTCATATGGGGCCACAGTAGCTCAGTGGTAGAGCACACGCTTCAGTAACTGATAAAACAGAGGCTGTGGGTTCAAATCCACTGCAGGGCATCAGGATGGCCCCCTGGCCTTAATCCCCCATGCTCCATCTAAGTCCTTATCCACCCCCACAATGTGGGGACTGATCGTGATATATAAAATAGCCCCCTCTCATTATACATACATAAAATGAAACATGTTCGCTGTATTTAATCCATCCCATTGTATAGGAGCAGTGAGCAGCTGCAGCATTTGAGAGCAATTGGGGGTTCAGTGTCTTGCCCAATTACACTTTGACATGATTTGTGTAATTGATTGAACTGCGCATCTTCTGATTACTAGACCGGTGGTTTACAAAGTGGGGGCCATGAACCCCAGAGGGGCCGCGAGGGGGCTCCAGGGGGGCCGTGGGAAGTTGGAGGGAGAAACCTTTTTTTTCTTAAGTAAAAATATTTATTTTTTATGGGTATGGCTATAACATAGTAAGTAGCCTATTAATTGAATATGTCGCATATCTAAACAAGGCTATCTGTAATCTCTTTCTGATTGGCTTGGCCATTATTTATGTTTGAAGTTTGGCCGTAGTAGCCTATTGGCACATTGTTTAATAAGACATTTTGCATATGGGGGGCCTTGATGTTGACTACCTTACCTCCTGAACTACACCACCCTGGCATAAAGAAAGATTTCAATTTGGAAAGTGGCAGTCAAATCCAAAATCCTGACGGAGATTTGAGATTTCCTCCTCCATATTATGCTCATCTGGACAGTAAAGAGTCTGTAAATTGTGCAGCCTCAATGGCGAGCGAAAAATGGGGGGGTTCCGGAGAATGACTAATAAAGAGATCAATACGTTACAAATTGTGTTTGGTCTCAATGTCTCTGTTTGATGTAGCACAGACTTCAAAGAATAGTGATAATGATGCAGTGAACCCATGTGTGAATTAGAGAGATGAAAGACAAATAGCCCCATGTTTAAGTAGGGATGATCTAACTTGGAGTCACCTTCAAGGGTGTGCATAGTAATGCACACCCTTGAAGTAATTCTGTCGTTACTTTCGCAGTGACAAAAATCTTTAAACTAATTTGGACAATTTCTATTTCACTGTCTGAAGGCATGGTGGTGCAGCGGCTAGCACTGTGGCCTCGCAGCAAGAAGGTCATGGGTTTGAACTCTGTCCCAAGTCCTTTCTGTGTGAAGTTTGCATGTTCTCCCTCTGTTGGTTTCCTCCCACCATCAAAAAGGCATGCGTGTCAGCGTTAATACACCTGCCTGTACCTGAGCAAGGCAATAAGATAAACTGGAGTTGGTCCGCGGGCACTGCAGATGCTGTCTGCTCCTCCACAATAGGAAATAGGATGGGCTGAATGCAGAGAACACATTGCGTTGTATGTATTTACAATGACAAATTAATAAAGCTTCTTTTTCCAAAAAGGGTGGTAATCTGTTGTGTAGATAAAGCCAAAGGATTTAGAATTTTCCAATAATCAATAAACAGGAAACATTAATTTATCAGGAGCTTTAATTGGTGCAAATGCACAAATGTAAAATCCACTCATTTTTATAAACTGCTTTTCTAGTCTACTGACCATTCAAAGGGCTTCACAACATGTGTCTCATATTTGCTGAGCATGGGGGATTAAGGCCAGATATTTTCCTGACACCCCTCAGTGGGATCGAACCTGCTACGCTAACTTGGAACCATGCACTATACCACTGAGCCACACAAAAACCAACAAGAATAGAGAATATTAAAACTCTTTACCCTTGAGATGCATTGTGGAACAGGGCTAAACCAATTGCTTATTAACAGTCGTCATTTTGACAGACTTTGATGGAGCTTGGGAAATTATGGCTGGACGTCCTTCCTAACACTCCACAGTGGGCTCAAACCCACAGTTTCTGGCTCATCAGATACCAAAGTGTGCCCTCTACCACTGCCCCCCCCATCAAAAAAGGATGGGGATTACAAAATACTATTGAGCATCATCCATCCATCCACCCATCTATCTATCCATCATCAACCGCTTATCCGAAATCGGGTCGCGGGGCTCTTGAACATCAGTATCTATTTAGTACTGATCTGTCAGCTGCCTGCCAATACTGAGGATGTTATGGCAAGTGGGAAATGTTATTATATCACAAAATTACTTACAAACCTTTCCCAGTACTCAATATAAATGTTTATTCTTAAAAAATTAACTTGCTGGCAAGCTTTTCATGAAAAAACAAGAGCATATGTTTTGTGCTATGACATTCATTGCTAACCGTTTGCAACTCAGCAGCTGTTTGGAAATAAAGAACCCGTGTCTGCTACATTTCCTTGGCCAGACATTTCCTGCTGCTCAGTGATGAATAGCTGTGCCTGTGACTATCTGCTCTGGTCTCCCTCCTACTCACTCCACAGAAGATAAGGTGTTGACTAGACTCTTGTAACTTTGCGGGTGCTTTTATGAGAGGATTATGTTACACGAAATTATATTTATCGATTTGTTCAGTGAGAAAATGATGCATGCAGCAGAGTCAAAATATGGGCAGAAGGTGGAGTTCTTGAGATGAGAGGTGGAGAAAAGTATCAATCTTTTGTTTTGATTTAGACTCTTTACTCACTTGGGGGGCTGCAGTAGCTCAGTGGTAGAGCGAGGGCTTGACGTACCTGATGTCACAGGTTCACACCTCATGCCAGGATATCAGGAAGGGCGAATGGCCTTAATCCCCAGAGCGCCATCTGAGTCCATATCCACCCCAAAAATGTAGGGACTAAATGGGAGACATGAATACAAACCGCTCATTCACCTGTGCATGTGTGGGTCATCTGACATAGAGGACATCTTCAGTCTGACTAAAGAGGTCACCTGTTTGTATGACGAAACCTTTCTGAAAAAACCTCAGATACAGTTGAACCGATTCACCTTTTTTATGATTCCCATACCTGGATAATTGAGCGTGCATCAAGACTATACAAAATGTCTTGATGCATGCTCAATAATGCAGGTATGGAAAACACAAAAAAAGAGCTGAATCAGTTCAACTGGATCAGAAGTTTATTTAGAAACGTTTAGTCACTCACTAGGTGACTACACCTATCTACAGGCTAGTGGCCACTCATTCAAGGACGATGATGTTCGAGGAACACTGGTTTGAAAGGGGGTTGAAGGAGGCTATTTATGTAAAGAGGGAACGACCGTCTTTGAATATGGGTGGTGGCCTGAGAGTACATCTGTCGGCGTCTTGCAATACCGTGATAGCAAATATTCCCCAATCCTTTGTGAATGGTCACTGAATGTGTCACTGAATGTGCAGTTGATCACACAACTTGCGTATGAACCCAGCCAATTGTTGTGTGGTATCAATGTACTGTTTATAATGAATGCTTGTATTCAACTCAGACTGAAGAAGTCACCTGGTGAGTGACGAAACGTGAATAAACTTCTGATCCAGTCGAACTGATTCCCCCCTATTTTTGTGACCATATATAATGTTATCACTCATAACTTTATCAAGCTCTTAAAAGGGACATCATACAAAAAACATCTCGGGTATGACGTTCATTGAAGTATTGCAAGGACTCCGGTTCTTTAAGTAAGGATGGTATTTTTAATTGATGCACTTAGCGAAAACCAAAGCTAGCATAGCTAGCTTGCATCATATAGCACTTACCCACGACCACCGTAGAACTGCAATACATGCACAGAGTAAACGATGAATTTACATCCACTCAATCAATCAAGTAATCCAAATGAAATGAAAGTAAGAGAATTAAACTTTACTAACCACCATGGCCTGCTTGCCCCTCCGAATGGGAAGGGAGGGTAGCTTAATCTTAAAAATCTTTTCCGTTTTCCCGAGACGTATTGCATACAAAATGTCAGCTGTAACATCATCTTCTAACCGGAAGTACACAGCAACAAGTGATAGGTGAAACCGGAAGTGACCACCACATAGGGAAATGGAACACAAAATACAAGTGTGTGACCTATAGCGGTCAACAACTGCACGTACAGCGGGGCTTCGGTGTTCGGACAGCCACCCTCATAGCTGTTTGTGATTAAATTTGATAGGTTTTTTTTTAATGTTATTCTGACTATAGTTTGATTTTGTCTCAGCCTGTCAGATGAGGTCAGGGATAAACCCCCTATTCAAACTTTAAATAAAGATAGATACATAGCAAGCCAATGGGGGGATGTATGGTGCAGACCTCAGAAGAGACAGGCACTGTCAGATATCAAGTGGAGTGGATCTGACAAGTGGACAGCAGCCTAGAATTGTTTTTGAGTATTTATGTCACTCCTGCAGGACCACCTAGGTTTCAGAAGTAAGTCTGGAAATCAGTCAAGCCATTTACTGTAAGAGGAAGTATATGAGACCTCTCTTTGACCAAAATGAAGTGGAATATTTGCCCTTTCCAGTAATTTTGCCGATGAACCATGATCAGTTGTCTTTTCATTTAATAGAGATCCATTTTTATATTTCACAATCAGTCTCCACATTGTGAGGATTGGGGGCGGCATGGCTTGGTGGGTAGAGGGGTTATCCGGTGATCAGAGAGTTTCAGATTCAATCCCAGCCCCTGCAGAGAACCATGTTGAAGTGACCTTGACCAAGACACCATTCTAACACCTAATCACTCTACCATGTGATGGACTGGCAGCCTGTCCAAGGTGTTTCCTTGCCTTTTACCCAATGAGCACTGGGACAGACTCTAGTTACCCGGCGACCCAACTTCAGTTGACAATGGATGGATTGATGGATTGTAGGAGATTAAGGTGCCCTTCCTGATGCCCCATAGTGGGTTTGAACCTGCAACATCTGGGTGTTCAGTTCCCGGTACATGCACTCTATCACTGAGCGATTGTGGCCCCCGTATTGGGAAGGTAGCTGAAGTAATGGTTGCAGAGCTAGAAGTGCATCTTCGTGAAGCCATTTATAGCAAAAGAAACTCAGCAGAGCATGTGAAGGACTGCAGGAATAGGAGGACCCACGTACAGAGGTCCATCATCTCACAGAGGAGGATGGTGATGTGACCTTGAACGATACAGATCCCAACAGCAGGGCAAGTCAAGTACATTTCAAACACGGTTGTAACCTACATGTGATATTTTTACAAAAACCAGACATAATTTTTTTTGATCAAATTTCTATATTAAGCTCATTTTAAGGTTGTGACTTTGATTTCTCCTAAGTTATATCCACCCAGACAGATATCTTCTATTCAGCTATCCCCTGAATCTCCAGCATAAAAACTATTTAGACCCCCGAAAAAACCTTTATGCATTTTTGATGCGTTTATTCATGGTTTATTTATGCAGAGACACAACTTTTCCATTTTCCAGACAGTGAACGTTACTTTAGAAGTTTAACACTGAAGTGTTCTTTGCACAGAGGGAAACGCCTGCAAGTTTTGAGGAGAGGAAAAAGCCTACTTCGTAGAGAGGGGAAAAACGGAGTGCCGGTGCACCATGGTGTATCCTGAGCAGAGTCTCGATATAGATCGGAGACTTAACGGATGACTCATTTGAGGGGTTTTTGCACAGAGATCCTCCATTACTGCCTTAATGAAGACCCGTTGTTGCACCAGCTTTGCTTTTCACACTGAGCCAAGCTAAAGCGGCAATAATGCAGCCCCGGGGTGTGATTTTACACAGCGTGTGGCGTTTTGGAAGCAGAGGCCTTATGGACGTGCACAACAACAGCATTGACTGACCCTTTAACACAGGCATCGATTCAGATCTGTGGCTGCATTATGCCAGAACAACACTGCCCCCCCCAAGAAGAAGAAGAAGAAGAAGATGAAGAAGAAAAGGAGAAGAAGAAGATGAAGATGATGAAGAAGAAGACGTCGAAGAAGAAGAAGAAGAAGAAGAAAGATGAAGAAGAAGAAAGAAGAAGAAGAAGAAGAAGAAGAGGAGTGCTCAGGAGTAGAAGTAGGAGTATTAACCCTAGCATGGATATCTTTTTGATGGTGGGAGGAAACCCATGCAGACACGGGGAGAAAATTCAAGCCCCACACAGAAAGGACCTGGGATGGGATTCAAACCCAGGACCCTCTTGCTGGGAAGCAGCCGTGTTATCTAATCAGCCATTTTCGTACCTTCAGACACAGAATCGTGAGGTGGATTATTGGCACGATGTCCCGATCTGGAAAACGCTGTGTGAAAAGCCCTTTTGATTGCTGCCTCTTTTTGTATGGAAGTAGCCCAATATACCTACACATTGGTGAAATCTGCACATCGCCAATTCAGATCCATAGAAACCACAAAGAACGACTGAACAGTTAACAACGCAAGTGAGGCAAACCGGGAAGGCCGGAGCACACATCCATGTTTATGATTTCTCTCTGGGCCTGCCAATCCAAGACCAGTCAAGTGTGGGATTGGAGCTGGCAGCAAATACTAACTCACGTGGTCACAGCCGAAATGAGCGCCGCGGGCTTCCTCTCCTACACCGCCACCTCCCTCTCTCAGACGAGTCCTGTGTTAAAAACCCTCCGACAAGAGGGTTTATCTTCAAAGTGGAGATCTGAAGTCTGGATATTTCCTCTCAAAGACAGGAGATACAGCAGGCTCCTCAGAGCATCCTGATTTTATTTTATTTTCAGATCGCTGTAACCTCACTCTGGCACATTATGGAAAGTCACGCAGCCATGCAGATAAACAGGAACAACGAGGATATGGAGCGTTCCCACTCCACGTCTTGTAAAATGTCATCTTTTCTGGTCATTGCATCTGAACAGACCTCTCTCATTCCTGTGATGAAATGTGTTCCCCTGCACTTAATCCATCCTATTGTATAGGAGGTTCGGTTAGAGCTCCAGCGTCTTGCTCAAGGACGCTTCCGTACACCTTCTGAGGGATCAAACCCACGGCCTTCTGAGTACTAGATGACCTGCTCTACCTCCCGAGTCACGTCATCCCTTATGATAGGGCCAAAGGCCGTGCCCTCAGCACATATCAACACGACTTGTTCAAGTGGATGGGGACGTCGACACAAAGAAGATCCTCGGGGCACCTTTCCAAATCGTGAGGGCCAACATGAACCGTCTTATGCGAGAAGGTCAGAAATGGAAGCTGCACATGTCAACATATCTCAGTCGACAACTCCGATGAAGCGGGAGTCATTTTCCTGTTTTGTATTTTAGAACAGTAGCATTCCTACACAGCATACGGAATGGTCAAAAGACCCCCAACACCCCCCTCCCCCACCACACCCTCAACATCAGGTCGACGGAATCACATGAAGGACTCGTCTGACGCGATAT
>OMLC01047618.1:0-11307 GCA_900302585.1 Regalecus glesne | reverse complement strand
TGTTCCCACAACGTGTTATATACGTCCAGTATGTATAACTAAGATAAACAGACAGCCAAACTCGTTTTTTCATAAGCCAGGAAGCGAGCGACCATGCTCCTTTTAATGGTTTCGATCTTCATAGAGCGTGTATCGTGTTCAACTTACAGTCATTGCTCTCGTAGGTGAAGAAAAAGGTTCAAAACACGAAAAGCTCTTTCTGGTGTGTTCTTAGTGTACCCTCAGCTTGTTGTGCAATGGAGTCTTGCTCATTTATGCCAGCTTCTACCTCCCATAGTGCACCGCTGACGTTTTCTCAATAAGCCCACCGGTCCAAGCACTTCAAAATAAAAGCATGCTATACATCCGCACAGAAGCAAGCAATGCTAATAGAGATTCAAACATGATCTCAAACTGAGGGCAGAACACTGACAGTCATAGATAGCTTAGGGGGGGTTAAAATGAATGAAAAGCAGATATATCGTTCAAAAAAACAAGTTTTACTTTGGGGAAATCCATTTTGATTTTAAATTAATCACTTGAAATCACAATCACATTGATTAATGATTATTAAATTGCAATTGTCAAAATGACTGGATGCAAACAAGGGGTATGCCATGAATAACAAAAAATAGACCATGGGTTGGTGCTGTTGGATCAATTTTATTATTATTAAACCACATTTAGTCAACTTCATCATATCACTCCGCTAACATGATACTTTAACCAATCACATGGACAGTATTCACAAGTTGTGCATGGTAGATTAAGTGTAGGTTTTTCTCTTTTAAATAGTCAAAAGTGAGAACACAACATTTTTGGAAAAAGTTCAACCTAAAAATAAGTGGACTTCTCTCAGTTCACACAGAGGATGAAATCAAGTCAGCTGTGTGATACACTTAAATGGAAAAAGCGAGAATGGCAAAAATAGAATGAAAGAAATGAATAGGAGAATCACAAAAGAAATGCCAAAGTGTATGGGACAAAGACAAAATGACACAGCTCCGGAGGTCATCTAGTAAAAGGAAGGTCACTGGTTCGATCCCCAGCTCCTCCAGATAAATTGTTTAAGTGGCCTTGACTATTACACTGAACCCTTTACTGTTCTGATGAACAGGCTGATTGATGCCTTGTATGGAAGCCTCTGACGTCTGTGTATAGTAAATGGACTTGATCCAATTATGCTTTTCTAGTCTAGCAACCAAAGTGCTTTACAATGGATGTCTCACATTTACCGAGATATGTGATGGGATGGCCTGACTCCCAGGCATGCAATCTACCCACTGAGCCACCATGGCTTTGTACTGTTTAAATGTGCATGTGAATGGCTGAATGTGAGGCATACATTGTAAAGCATTGTAAAGTGGTCAGTAGACTAGAAAAGCAATTTATAAATCCAGACAATTTATTTAGTTGTTTACATGCTCATATTTACAATCAGAATAAACAAGATGGAGTGACACCAGCTACACGACTAATCAGAGTAGGGGATTGGGGGGGACAGGGCTAGAGGAGTCTGTCCTCGTCTCTTCCTCTTGGGCTTGACCAGTATCTCCAGGGCCAGCTTTCATTGTTTTGCTATATGCCTCAGCCTTGCCTTCTTCTCCTCGTGAGCCCTCTGCCTTTTGCACTCCTGAGCATTGCAAGATGGTTTGCAGCCATACTTGTTCTGCGGTTGTCATTTTTCTAGCAGACTCTGCTACCATTGGTATTTGTCAGTCATTCCTGCTAACCGGATATTCTTATGAAGTGTGCGGTCCATCTCCCATACCAGATATCCTCCTGTAACAACGTTAGCTACCCTGCTGACAATTCTTCTTTCCTAAAATTTGATCTTTTCAAGCTTTCCAAAATGCAGGTATTTTTCTTTTTTGCATTGATGCCTTCTCTGATGCATCACTGTGGCAACTTCGTTTCAGCATTTTTCCACATAGCAGGTCTCAGACCAATAGTGATTGGTGACAGGCATGGGTGTAGAGTCCATGAATACTGGGACAGCATCCAGCACTTTACCTATGCTCCTATCCATAGGGTTAGTGGTTGTGTCAACAAGGGAATCCGATGTAAAATTTTGCCAGCTCATCATGCAGATTGAATTGACCATTCTTCAACCATATTGGCCAAGGCTCCATACGGGATTGGTTGAGGCCCGAGTTAACAACAGCAGCCATTGGTGCTGTATCCTCACAGCGTACTGGTGAAAACTGTAAAAGATATGCTGTGGTGACCCTTAAGAAACAGCAAGCTGAAAAAAAAGGTCACAGATCAATGGTCTGGCCTCAAGCGCTGTACTGCATCTTGCAACTGGTGAATTGATTGGCTGCTGCCTTTTGATGACAGTCCATGCATGTGCATCCAAACGCGCATCCACAGCACTAGTTTGCCCTCCATTGGCTTTCTATGGATATTGCTTTGAGTAGGCAGGTTCTCAACACCCATCAATAATTTCTTAGTGGATTTGCATGAGTAGGTGACCTATTATGCATTCAAAATGGCAAATTTCACTGAAAGGTGACAAGTTTTAATGCCTTTTAATTGGTGCCAAGGGAGGAAGAACAAACTTGTCTGGCCTGTGTATTCAGGAAATGTCACGACAGAAATGATAATAATGTAGATTTCTTATTAACAGTAGCCCGGAAAAGCTCTATGTATTCTATGGACATTCATATGACACTTTATCTTGATACACAAAGCACTTCACAACCAATACCAGCATGTAGCACCAACCTGGGTGATAGACCTGGTTGTGATTTTGCACCAGAAGGCCAGAAGGAAATCAATGAGTCAATTACAATGGGGGATGATTAGCTGGCAAAATGAAGAGAGCCAAGTTGAGAGTTTTGCCAGGACACTGAGAGACCCACCACTATTTGCAATAAATGCCATGGGACATCTTTAATCACCACAGTGAGTCTGGTCCACAGTTTTTCACCTCAACCAAAGGACAGAATCTCTTATAGCACAGTGTCCTCGTCATTGTACTGAGGCACTGGATATTGTTTATGAGAACCAAAGAAATTACTGCTCCCTACTGGCTCATCAACACCACTTCCGGCAGCACCTTAGTTTTCCCAGGAGGTCTCCCATCCAGGCACTAGCAAAGCCCACAGTTGTTTAGCTCTGTCATTCAGCAGAATCAGGGAGTGTGCCTGGTGTTATGGCAGCTTATGCTTCAAGCATAATATTAAAATATCAAAATATGGTAATAGGGGTCACCAATGCTGTAATGTGATGTACTCATGCACTGTAGAGTGCTTTGGGTGCTAAAAGTAGAAAACTGTTATAGATATCTATTTGTTCAAGTTCAGACATACGAGGTAAGATTGTATTTGGTTTAAATACGTTCTTTATTTCAAAGGTAAAGGATTTGGCTCAACTCAATCTTTTGACTCCCAAAATGTAACCTCACTCAAACCACAGATGTTAGAGGAGGATCTTTTTTGTCCATCCATATGTCCCCCTTAGAATCATATGTACAGTGCTTCAGAATTATCTAACAGGGCTTCCACCACTAAAGGGAATTCAGTTCAAATAGAGCTTAAAATGATTTGACAGAGATGAAACAAAGTCGGATGGGGCGGCATGGCTCAGTGGGTAGAGCGGTCGCCTGGCGATCGGAAGGTTGCAGGTTCGATCCCCGGTCCTGCACAGAAGCGTGTCGAGGTGTCCTTGAGCAAGACACTGTTCCCCTAATGCTCTGCCCTGTGATAGACTGGCGACCTATACAGAGTGTACCCCACCTCTCGCCCAATGAGAACGGAGATAGGCTCAAGCTCCCTCGCAACCCGATTTCGGATAAGCGGTTGACAATGGATGGATGGATAATAAACCCATAACAGAAAGAAAAATGGGAAAATATGTGACTAGAGAGGAGGTCATCAGGGGGTCACTGAGAGAGGATGAAGAAAAACTTAGAGGCACCAAGAAAAATGGGAAAGTTGGCAAGTAGGGGAGGTCAGGGTGATTTCACATGTGGGGAAGTTGAGCCACCCCTTGTTTCTAGACAACCATGAACAAAATTGGTCATGTGACCATGTATTTTTGAAGAATCATCCATTTTACTCACCCTGTGACAGAGAGGCCTACAGAATTAATGACACACATACTTATATTATAAAAAGTTGTTTGCCATTTAAAGAGGAGTTTTTATTCTCAAGGATTCAAGATTCTTGTGTATGAACAAATACACAAAAATCTGAAAAAAATTTCACACATGTATTAGTGCTTTGGAAAGTTACAATATGAGACTATAATGAGCATTATGTGAGCTCTTAACTACTGGATGATACAAGTTTGTTTTAATGGCATGGGTGGGGTAATTTGACCAAAAGGACCCTAGTAAAGTTGAACTGGTAGTTCAACTCACCCACACCTACATTATTATTATAAAAAGTATTGTTTTACTATACTTTTACATTGCATTCTTACAATTTATCGCAGAAATTGTGACATTTTGAAATTTAGACCAAAAATATCCCTCCCAACCTTCTAGAAGATTCACATCTATATTTGATAATCTTGAATCTCACATTTTGTTGAAGGCTGTGAATACTGCAAAGGAAAATGGTGTTATCATGCTCACTCTGCCACCTCAGACCTCCCATCATGTACAACCCTTGTACAAAACAGTCTATCGACCACAGAAGACCTACTACAGTAGTGCCATTGCTGGTTGGATGTGCACAAACCCTTGTAAAACTGCAACAATATATAACATTCTAGGACTTTGGAAAGAAGCATTAATGTCAGCAATGACACCAAGGAACATCATATAAGGATTCAAAGTGAAAGGCATTTTCCCATTCAACAGAGATATCTTTCCAGACTAAGAAAATACCCATCCATAATCATAAACAAGCCAAACCCCATGGAGCCATCCAACAGTGCTGATCTGCCTATACCATCAACTCATGCCAAGGAACTAATCAATAGTGCTTACCTGCCTGTACCATCCCCACATACCATGAGTTCTGATTGCTTATCAGTATTTAAAAGATCCAGAGCAGCCACCTTCTAACCTGCCTTAACCATCAAACAGGACCCTGAATTCTCATCCACTAAGTCATGCTACTTGTTCGCCTGCCGATTTAGGGTATGTGTCGCCTGGAGATACACTTCTCGAGCTCACAACGTCCTCACCAACACAGTGGCCAGGAAAGGGGAGAGATATCACATTAAACAGGCCCCATTTAACTGTGGTTATTGTAACTGGGCATTTTTCAAAGCCAGGAATATGCCCAAACAGCACACTGGCAGACCGAAGAGAGATGGGCAACAACTGCTTAAGCACAAATTTACGTGTGACAGGAATTTTAGAATAACCGAGATGCATACTTTCATAACACTGCCTCTCAGTTGCTTTCAAATCCCAAGTCACATTGCTCCTAAAATCGGTCCATCCCAACAATTGGGTCCCCTGGCACAACCAGCAATATAGTGTACACTGTTAAGTGCTAGGAGGATTGCTGTGACTTATACACTGGGGGAAATAAATAGACACTGGTAAAGAGGGTGGCGCAACACAGAAGACCTAACATGTCAGGCCAGGACTCAGTAGTCTACCCCCATCTACAAGCCTGTAGCTACTCTTTAAAGGATGGCGATGTGCATATAGTGGATAGGAAAGGACGCTGGTCATCTATATAAAGAAACAACCACCCCTAAATCGGGGGGGGGGGATTTTATAATGATGTGATGGAAACTCTTCCCAAATCCTCTGTGAACAGTACACAGTCCCATTGAATATCTAGTCAATGGCTAATTTTCAAAAGAAACCATCATTGGTTTCAGTTGTTGTGAAACTGTATCGTTTATAAGAGTGGGGACCCTGCGTTGAGCTCAGAGTGAAGATGTGACCTGTATGAATGATGAATTGTTTCTTTCAATAAAACATTTTTTCTAGAAGATTCAACTTTTTTGTGAAATTCCCTTGATGTTTAAGCTATGTTATACAGCCTATTCTATTGCCAGAGAACCCTCTGTGGATGGGGGTCAGAATTCATCCACCGTATCCCTGCGTGTCGTAAGAGGCGACTAAAAGGGTTGGCGTCTGGAAGGGCATCCGGTCATAAAAAAAAAAAAAACTTCGCTCCACAACAAGAATTCATGGAGAGTCAATGACTTGGAGGAGACGAATCCATGGACCGGTCAACCCCCGCTAGCGGGGAAAACGGCCGGAATACAAATCCTGTTTGTGTGTGTGTGTTGTGTGTTTATTGCCAGAGAGATCATTCAATTTTTAAACACTCAATTCAATATCTTAAAGCTACGTTCAGCAACATCTGTCATTTTAAAATTGAATCAAATGACTTCCTGTATGTGATAATCTGACAATGTTTAGCCCTCTGCTTTTACCAATTGTATCTACCTAGCAAAACTGGAGAGGGTTTTTTGCAGCTCTGAGTTTATATGGTTCAGGGCTGCTCTTCTGTCATCACCTGCTTTTTGCCACCTTTTCTTGAGCATCCTCAGTTCTTTCTGCAATTCTATTATCTATCTTGTCAATGTTTATTTGAAGTGTGTAATTAGCCAATAGCCATATAAAAGTAAACTTAAAAAGGCAGATTCCTTGCTGTAGTGCATTCTGGGATCACACGTAAAAGCGCTATCATTCTCCAGGGTAGAGCTCTTTGCTGGCCATTCGATCTCTGCATAAAACTAGGCTATATAAAACACACACACGCACACGCGCACACGCGCACACGCTTTTTTAAAGATATCCTTGGATGTGACCACGCAAGTTACTGCAAATTGTGCCAATACTCGGACTGCCTTTTAAACTCCAAATTTCTCCATTACAAGCCAAGAATCCTCTGTGAGGCCTTATGTTGCCTGTCACATCGTTTCTGCCAAATACCATGACTGTTCTCTCTGATAGATCAATGTGAATGGACAGCACTTTTTTGTTTCATTATGTTTTCAATTGACACAATGCTCCCTTTAGATAAAAATAAGTAGTTTATATATGTAAATGACCTGACACTGTACATAAAGAATACAGCATACAATTCTTGTGTGGCAGCAAGGTACTGTTTATAAGGAGGGGGATGTTTGCCTCCTGCTCAGACTGCAGAAGTCACCTGGTGAGTGACGAAACGTTTCTGAAATGAACCTCTGATCCAGCTGAACAGATTCACCTCTTTTGTGAGCATACAATTCTGTTTCTATCTTTCACTTATATTTAACATTAAACCTCGAACCTGTTAAAAGCAGTACCCATCTTCTCGTCCCTTCTTTGCAAATGAGATTTGACCCTTTGTAATCTGCTCCTAAGTACACTTTGCTCAAGGTTTGAAAGGAACTAAGTTCTGTTTGCAACAACCATAAAGAGAACACAAGTGAATTCCGTTAATTGCAATATTAGTTTGCCAATGAATAGCAAAACAAACAATGCAGCATGCATTACATTTAAATGGATATGAAAAATAAAAAACAGGGACCTTTAAACCACAGAAAAAAGTCCTTATTTGTATAAATTGTCCTTTAAAAAAGTTTAGTTTGGTGTTCACCACGTTATAATTGTAGTATGTGTAGTATGTGTAGTTGTCCTTATGTGGGACTTCTTAGTTTGAAGTAACTTGTAAGTCAGGGTCTAATGGCCGTAGAGAGAAACTCTTTCAAGTCAAGAAAAACATATTTTCAAGCTCAATAATCCAGGTAGTCAAGTCAAAATAGTTGCATCAGGTCATCTACACATAGGTTTAACAAAACAAAAACAATTAAAAAAAACAGGAGTAGTGCTCACAACGATCGGGGCAATGTCACTTTGGCATTGTTTTGCCCCAACCTTTGTGAGCACCCCAATTTACAGCTCTGTCCCTTTAAAAGGGAGTTGGTATATTACAACTAGACTCAGGGCTGAAGATGACATTCAGGTGAATGTTGAAACGTACTTCTATTGTTGTTGTTATTTAAACCTATGCCCAGATGACCTGAAACAACTGTTTTGACTTTCTTCAAAGTCAACTTTGTTTGACTTTAGAGCAGATGGAGGACTCATCTGTCAGTCTGATCAGTCAGAATGGACTCTTAAATAAAATTAATGTATGTTTGAGTTGGTACCAATCAGTTGACTGGCTTGATCCTACCACAACGCAGATAATTCATCCAGCTGTTTCATTTGCCTTGCAGATCCGGGTTCATGGAAATCAAGTTGATACCTGACCTGCATTTACAAACAGGATTACAGTCTCTGTTAGGTCCTTTATAAGTACACACTTCTGTTCTTTACTTTTCATCTTATTTTTATCTTATATCGTGTAATGTAATACTAGATCATAACAACGTCAGATAAAGTTCAAAGTGGTGCCGGGACAACCCCTTCTCACTGAACGTCTCCAAGACCAAAGAGATGGCTGTGGATTTCAGGAAAGAGGCACACTCACCTCCCAGTCACCATTAATGACACAGTGGTGGAGAGAATAGACAACTTCAAACATCTGAAAATAACTATTAACAAAGAACTGACATGGACTAGCCATACCACCTCTGTTGTTAAAAAAGCCCAACAGCATCTGAACAGCCTCAGGCACCTACAGAAATTTGGCCTGGAGCCCCAAATCCTCAGAGATCTCTGCTGAGGCACCATAGAGAGCCTGCTGACAGGCTGCTTCCCCACTTGGTATGGCAGCTGCACCAGCAAGGTCTTGGGTAGGGTTGTGCACTCAGTCCAGCACAATACTGGATGTGAGCTGTCCATTCTACAGGAGCTGTACTCCCAGCAATGTCTCAGGATGTCTCTACAGATCATTAAAGATTCAAAACACCCACACAATAGCCTATTCTCCCTGCTGCCCTCAAGGAGGAGATACAGGACTCTCAAAACACGCACCAGTAGATTGAGGAAGCTTATTTCCTCAGGCCATAAGACTTGTTAATAAATAACATGCACAAAAACCTGAATGCAACCGTACCATCTCTGCAATATCTGATTACAACCAGTGCAGTATCTTTGACTACTGATCATATATGCATCCATTATTGCTTTTTATACTTGATTAATTGAGGTCTGCTCTTATGTATACCTATTCTATGCCTAATTCGGTTTTACCTATTGTTTTTGTCTTCTATTTATTTCTTTATATACATATGAATGTATAAACATCTTTTATATATAAATTTATCTTACTTCCATTTGCCTTCATCTCATGTTTATGTCATGGAGTCTCACAGTCTATAAATTGTACTTGTACAACTGGACTGAAAATAAACATCATGAATCTTGAATAAACTCTGGTTAAACTGACATTGTCAAATTATATTAGAATTATTATGTTCAAAGAAACTATTCTTGGCATATATACATATAATGAATATACCTGGCATGAATAATGTGATGATAACTACGGCTTAACAGGTGCTCCCATCCACAAATTCAAATATTCACATCCTTGATGGGGAGGAAAGCTGGTTTGAAAGTGGGGTCAAAGAGGCAATATATGTCAATAGTAAACGACCATCATTGAATAGGAGTGGTGGCCTGATAGTGTATCTCTCAGGCCACCACCATCTCAATGATGCTCATTGCCACTGAAGGTGCAGTTAATGACCCAACTTGTATATGAACCCAGCCTATTGTGGTATGGCATCGATGTATTGTATATAAGGGGGGGTGCTTGCAGTCTACTCAGACTGAAGATTTCACCCTTTTGAGTGACTAAACGTTTCTAAAAACTCCGGATCCAGTTGAACCATTCACCTCTTGGCGATTCCCTTACCTGGATTATTGAGTATGCATCAAGACATCCCATCCATAAGGTTGGTGGTTGTGTGAGGATCCAGTGTAATATATTGACTATACTGGATCGGTAGTCTCCATTCATGATCGTTAACCGCCATTCGTAGTGTAAAGGGTATCAACGGAAACTGTAATATCCACTGTAGCGCCCCCTGAGAAACAAAACAAGCCGAAAAGAAGAAGATGAAGAATAATCATATCTGGCTTGAAAGTAGGATTAATCTACTTTAGTTAAATCGACGGTTAAAAAAGTTAAATATTAAGCCTACAGAAATTAGTTTTCCAAACAAAAAATGCAGCAAATGTAATTTTGACAAATGTTCTTAGCAGTAACCATTGAACTACATTTTGTAATTCACCATTCCTTACCAAAAAATACTGCCACACAAATTACCTATTCCATCTCAAGTAAAATGAGAATTAAGTAATTAAGAACTCCACATTAAAATAATTTTAAGTTGTCCCTCTTTTCGTAACAGGGAGTGTGTCTGTGAAACCAGCAATTAAATGGTAAATTGCCTCATTTTTATATTGAGCTTTTCCAGTCTGTTGACGACTCAAAACGCTTTACAACGTATCGCTCACATTTACCGAGCAAGGAGGATTAAAAGCATGAAATAAATTTCACAAACCACAGTTTAATACTGGAATGGTGCTTTAAATGGAAATAAGTTCGTTGCTAATACACGACGAAATGATCACAGCTAGCTCACCTGGCGTGCGAAGTGCAGCTAATTAACGTGAAAACAGCACTTCTGGCGGTGTCGTGGCTTCTACGGGGAAAAGGTTTCATTATCGAAGGATAACAGCTCAACTTCAACAAGAATTTTGACTTAGTTCCCACTATTCCTCTACTTTGGAGAAGCTCAACGTTATTGCACAGAGCAGCGACTTCCAGAACAAACATGGCGCTTGGAATGACCGACTTGGGCTGGCACCCCTTAGAGACTGTTCGAGCTTTCTCTACCAGGCGCGCGAGAAGGAAAATAGCGGGTTGATGACGTAGACGTGCTTATTAATAACACCAGGTAGGGATTTTCATGGAATTAAACCTGTTTTGCATTTGATCAAAACGTTGTTGCAGTGCCATTTCCTTGTCATCTGAATATGAAAGCTCATCCTCTAGTCAAGTCCGGTCAAGTCAATTTTATATGTATAATCCATGATCACAATTTTTTTTTAAAAGTGTTGATTTCTTCAATAATTTGTTACGTACCTCTGGTTATTAGTATATTTTTAAAATGCATGCGTTTAATTTGGCTATAAAGAACCTATGTTGCAGTTTGGGTTGTTTTGGGATGTACTTTTGTTTTGGGGGGGGGCATCAACTTGGGGTCGATGTACTTAGGTGGAGGAGGTATCGTCTTATGAGTTTGGGAACTGTAGTATCTACTAACAGTGACCTGGGTTGAATTAGATTATTTTTTCTATCTATCTATATCTATCTATCTATCTATCTATCTATCTATCTATCTATATATCTATCTATCTATCCATCTATCTATCTATCTATCCATCCATCCATCATCCACCCACCATCCATCCATCCACCTCATATTGGAAATTATTATTATCATTATTACTATTATTAT
>OMLC01047614.1:0-24254 GCA_900302585.1 Regalecus glesne | reverse complement strand
GTATGCTCATGAGACTGGACCTGCTCTAATCATACTCTGAAAGGATGATATATACATACATACATACATACATACATACATACATACATACATACATACATACATACATACATACATACATACATACATACATACATACATACATACATACATACATACATACATACATACATGTTGGCTATCATACTGAGTGTCTTGAGTTAGCACTAGGAATGTAACAATTCTTCAAATTCAATATGTAGTTTATACCCTGTGTGTTATTTATTTTTTGAGGGAGGTTAGGGTTTTATTAAATTAACTAAAGTCAATACGGCTAAAACGGGTAGCTCAGTGGTAGAGACCATGCTTTGGGAAACGCTGGGCCCGATGTTTCGGATTTGGACCCACCACAGCTTGTCAGGAAGGGTATCCAGCCTTAATTACCCGTACTTCATTTCAGTCCATGTCCACCCCCACACTGCAGGGACTCAACATGACCCATAAAAATGGACCTGTCATTAAATTGGCTACAATTTGGAATATCAAGCACTCTAAACTATCTTCATATAAATTAACTAAACACAAATATTTTTTTAGGGATCTTGCATCAGTTCCTTCGTCCAGCGTTTAGCCCTTCCTTAATTATATTGTATAGGCAACAAACTGAAATGCATTTGGATCGGCAACTTCACGTCTGGGTTCATGTACTATGACCAAATGCTTGAGTCAACAACTGAGAAGGATGCATACCAGTGCCATGATAGCTTTGGTAATTGCTTTGAGCATGGTTGGAGTTACCTTATGGCTTCATTCTGATGGGGTTCTTTCATGCGCCACTGAGATCAATGTCGGAATGATGTCTTCAAATATATGCTTGCATAGTTGGAATGTTGTCTGTCACATGATGAAGTTTTGTGAAACACAACAAATTGTGTTCTTGTTGAAGACATGTTTACCATCCATCCCTATATTCTACTGTATAACCAAAATGTTCTCACACTTCTGACTAGAATGTACTTGGGGGATCTGCAGTTTAATGTTTTTTAGCCAATTTGAGGAAATTAGTGTAGCTTTCTCTTCTTTGGTAACTTCTACTAAAGCCATGATTGGATGATTCATGATTGGACCAAAATAGTCCCATGCAGCTGGAAGATGATAAAATAGGTGTAATGTGTATTACTTACAAAATATCCAGCTTAGCTTAACATTAGATATAATTATTTCACTATTTACGTGTTCTAGTATTGAATATGGATTGAAAAAGGAGTTTCATCACAGTAGTAATATAGGTGCGTTGAGTCGTCACTAAACTAGAATATGTCATGTCATCATCAACTGCTTATCTCAAGTTGGGTCGTGGATATGGCCAGCACTCATTAGGTGGGAGGCTGAGAAACACCCAGGACAGGTCACCAGTCTACCCCAGGTCAAGCGTAGGGGATTGTAGCTGGATGCTCTGCCTGACACCCCGCGGTGGGTTTGAACCCGCAGCCTCTGGCTTGTTATCTCCTGAAGCACATGTTCTACCTTTGAGCTACCATGGGCCCCTCTGAGACTAGAAAAGTACTATATAAAAATGAGTTCATTTAATTGGGGTGGGGGGTACATAGGATAGAAATTTGGCTCGAGACTGGACATTTACATCACAGTCTCAGTTTCAGAACCTTTACAACCCTAGTAAACACTATGAGGTATTATGAGCACCACATGTCAAAATTACAAGATACTTTTTCGGTTCATACAGGCTGTTCATGGAGAAGGGAATGGTTGAAGGGTAATATATATGCAGTTGAAATGTCAATATATTTATTTAGGGGTGTGTGATATGATGATTTTAGATCATGAACAATTAATATGTCTCCACGATCTGCCTTTATGGATAGATTGTTAGTATTGTGCTTGAGTGAACATTCTATCTTTGCAGTTCTGTGGCTCATACATACATCCTGAGTTGTTTTCTCAGCCAAATCTTAAATAAGACTATTCGGTAGTCTGTTTCATGTCTTCCCTCAAGACACCAAGAAACCTATAATGGCAAGCATTAGGTAGTATCTTGAATTTCGACCCTCCCCCTTTTTGTAACATAGGTCCTATTTTTGTGCCACTAAATTTAAAAAGCAACTGTCTTGGCATTTGTTCTTTGAACCGTGGCTATACCAGACAGTATTTTACAAACCCTGATTTTTATATAGTTAAAAAGTGCCAGTTTATATTTTTATGAAACCATTGCCTAGCTATAATCACTGCTGCCATGATTACTTGGATGTCTGGGTGTCACACTCCTTTTAAATGCATTTCAGTTACCACCAGCTCTCTCAGGATGCTAATCATTTTCACACTAATGTGGTTATTTATGCTGGTCTTTTTTATAGACTATTTTGCAATGAGACATTTCATTACTATCCATCCATCTATTGTCAACTGCTGATCTGAAATCAGGTCGGGGTGGAATGGGACCTTATGAAAATCCTCATTGGGCGAAAGACAGGGAAACACGTGGGATAGGTTGCTGGTTCAGTAGTATCCATGAGCAGCAATATATTCGTTTGATAATTTGGGAACTCCTGTATTGATTCACAGCCGATAGGGAAACTCCTCTTCGGTGTTTACCAGTGATGTCATTGGTTAGTCGACCAATTGTGCAACTTCAGTGATATAATTGGTCCCTGCTTGCTAAAATCCTCATCAATTATCTGATCCAGTGGTCTAATCCTGTCAAACTGGTCAGTCAGTCAGGCACATTTGCGTTTGTAGGGCTGGTCCCAGATGGCAGGCCCAGCCTGATACTCTTAATGATGGCATTTGAGAAAGACATGGTATGACAAGAAAAGTAAACACTGGAAAGAGGTAACTGATGCAGTGACAAGTTAACTGGCCAAATTAGTTTGTTTTAATCTTTTTCTTTTAAGTTTTTTAACTGTGTGGGTTTTTTATGGAATTTTTTGAATGGTTGTGCTGTTCTGTAACTTTGAAAGTAGTCTTTAAAAGCAACATGAAAAAGAAATATGATATGATCATGGATCGTTATCCTGCCTGGAAAAAAAGTGATGTTTTTGCTGTAAACCCCCCCCCCAAGTCTGTGAAGGAAAGAAGCTGGTTGGGTCACAAATGCCATCCGAGTATTAGCCAGCCGGTATGCATGAGATCACACTGTTCCGTTTAAATGAGCAGATGCTAACTAAGGCAAGTGTGTCTTTGGCCCTGTCCCCAAAATGGCAGAATCATCTTAAGTTGGCCTTGAGTACCAGCAGTAGGTTTGAGGGTGAGAAAGTACTCACAAATAGCCTCTACATAGATTGAGGGTCTTTTCTTTAGCTAATCGTCTCAACATCTCTCTTGAGCTGTGTTTCCATGTTTAACTTTAATGGCTATCTCTACAAGTACGTATCTAGACTCTTTTTCAACTGCCTTAATACTGAATTGGCCAGCAGAATGTTAGTACTAATATTGTGAAAACGTTAGGCAAACTGGAGAATTTATTTGTATTTATTTTCTTTTTGTCTCTTGTAGCTGCTGTGGTTTCTTTATTTTCCTTTGGGGATAAATATTGGTTTATTTCCTCTCAAACTAATTTCTCATGCCATTTTGGTCAGGTTTGAGTCAAGAATAGATGGAGATACATGATCAGTAAGGCTATCATGGTACTTTTAGTAATCTCTTTAGACTTTATGAGGGACATTACAGGACATGGTAGAAAAAAATCACTTTGCAGATCTAGGTTTAAACCTAAGACTTTACAGTTATATTTCATCTGGGTAGCTTAAAGGGATAATTTAGTTTCCCAGGTTTTACAATGTATCCTTTTTACATAATCGGTTGACCATTTGGGTTCCTTTTTATGTCCGTAATTTTGCTTCTAGTGTCGAAGTTGAATATTCATCGTCTTCCACCTCAGAAAAATCCATCCATCCATCAACAGCTGCTTGTCCGAAGTTGGGTCATGGGGCCATGCTGGAATCTATCCAAGTGCTCATTGGGTGAATGGCAGGGAACACCCTGGACAGGTCACCACTCCATCTCAGGGGTTGATCAGTTAGTTCAGTGTCTTGCTCAACTACATCTTGTCATGGTTTCTGTGGGGACTCGGGATCAAACCATAAATCCTCAGATTACCGAACAAGGGCGGTCTTGAAGGGGACATAACTCAGTGAGTAGGGAGGTTGTCTACTAATCAAAGATTGGTAGTTTGATCCCTGGTCCTGCAGAAAGCATGTCAAGATGTCTTTTAGCCAATACACTGAACTCCTAACTGGTCCTTGGGCACCACATGGCAGCTGTTCACTGCTCCTATACAATTGGACGGATTAAATCCTGATGATATGGAAGTCTCCCCTTGTGGGACTGATAAGGAGAAATTATTTTTGTTATGATCTCCTGAGCTATGTAAACATGCATATTATAGAAAAATAGTTTAAAACTATGTGACAAGGCTGTGTCACTGTGGGGGTTGGCCAGAAGGAACAGGAGTAAATGTCAGCAGTACTGGTCACATATATTATGCCACAGACATACAGAGCATATGAATAGTACACTGAGCCACAAACAGATCGGGCCGGCACAAAGATCTCCCCAATTCTTCCCCTGGCGCACTGTGCCCCCCTTCTTCCCTGGTTCCATGTCCTCGTGGTGATTGGCAGTTGGCAATGCCCCACCCAGTATGCTGTGGTGTCCATGGGATATGTGGTATATTCTCTGCCCATGAGCCATAACCCAGCATTCCCTCATGATGTCGGTTGGCTCTGCCTCTCCCTCAACCCCTCTCTCCATCCATGCCAGCTTGTTGCCGCTTGTCTGTCTTGTTCCTCTTGTTTATGCACCTCCCCCTGGTAGGGTGGAGGTGGAGACGGTCTAGGTACCATGCTGATCCAAGAGATTGATCCAGTAGCTCAGCAGGGAGATAAAGGCTCAACAATCATGCCAACTGGCCTCAGGTGTATCTTCTCCCCTGCTGGGGCTAACAAAACGTACCCCTACTGCCACAAACTGTAATCTCACTTTTAGAATTCCGCATGTAATAGTGAAAATTTTGGTTATGAAAAAATTGCTGAGAGGCTAATGAGTAGAATTAATTAGAGAAATGCACCTTGGAGAAAGTGTATATTCTCTTCTAAGTGGAGTTTCTAGTGATCTCAGTAGATATCCAGTCATGAGCAAAGCTGGGCCAAACCCACTATTCTGTGTACCTTGTACAGATATAAAGAAGGTTTTCACAGATTTGCCTCTCTGCAAATACGACACATAGTTAAAATCCCCAGAAGCTGAACTATCCCTTAAACTATGCATAATTTACATTTTCCTAAAATGAACAAAAGCCTGATCCTCTAAAGACTGGTATTGAAGTTTCTCAAAGGTCTCTGACAAAATGGAATGGAGCAATTGGGCAAAAGTAAATGGATTGTAGGTAATATGACTGTTTTTTACTAGACTTGGCTTAGCACTATTTTTTTTTCTTTTTAAATTGTATCCCCCTTTTTCCCCCACCTGAATTCCCCGAGTTGCCTACTGCTGGGTCAGTTGCTTTGATCCCCCTCTAGAATGTCGACAGGAAGGAGGAAGCCGTAGCATGTGAGTCCCCCAAGTGACGTGATGACTAGACCTCGTTATTATGCATATACCTGCCTTGCGCGGAAACCACAGTGCTTGGCCGTTGGATGATAACGAAGCAGAGTACTTTCCCTTCACTTAACCGCGAGCGCCCGGACGACTCAGAGGGGGACACTGGCGACGCCAGAATCCTTTATCCAACCTAAACCCTATACTCATGTGAGGCTTAGCCAATTATACCCCACCAACTTTGGACCTCCGTCCATGGTTGGAAACGGCGCAGCCGAGATTCGAACGGCCAACTGCATGACGCAGAGATACGCTGAACATAGGTGCCTTAAGCCACTGCAGGCCCCCCATGGGACTTGATTTTCAAAACTCCCAACCAACTAAGCAGTAACGATAATTGTTTTCATTATTTTTTTATCTTACCACATTCTCATGTACTACAAATAAAAGGGTATGAATATTCCCAATACATTCACTTTGATTATTTGTGTTTGATAATTCAAACCAACCATTCTTCCAGATGTTTGTCCATGAACACCCTACTTTTCCTTAGCGACTAAGCTATGAACTGTTTTCATTAGTTAACCTATATGAATAATGATAGCCTAATATTTTGAAGTTTGACCCAGTTGAAATCAAGCTGTATATTCTAAAATTCTACTGACACTTGGTTGCATGAAGTGTTAACTGATGAGATATTTTTCTTTTCCTCTCAGGTTTGAGGAAATCCACTAAGAAGCGCAGCGAGTCTCCTCCAGCAGAGCTCCCCAGCTTTCGGCGGAGCACACGCCAAAAGACCACGGGCTCCTGTGCCAGCACCAGGTACCAATCACACCAGTGACCTAAAATGTACAAAGAGAGGCCAAAAGCACAAGAGTGAAGCAACCAACCCTAAAAAGTTTTTTTAGCAAAACTTTTACATTTTTTACATTTTTTTTCTAAGAGTTGCAGTCAGGCTTGGTACTGGCCACATCCTTGCTATGTGGTTTAGATTGTTGTTCTTAAAGAGCCCTCTGCAGATCACAATTTATTTCTTTTTTATCGTTTCATCTAGACGTTGCCAGATTTTGTTCTGTCAAAGCTGTTCTGGTTAGAAATGCCTGTTAGTTGGTTAGTTGGTGCCAGCTATTTAATGCAAACCAAACCATTGTCTTTTTCACTTTTCTACTGGTTATGCATTTTGTGCATATTTTTCTGCCTGGTCTTTGTCCTTTGGGTTATAAAGTACCCCAAGTTCATCATGCACTAAATAGTTGGGTCAACATATACATGTTTAGTGCTGAGTGTTCCTGCTACTTGGTGCATTTCTTAAGCCTATCTGTTTATACCTCACTCCTTTTATTAAAAGAAAGTCAACCCTTTAGAAAGTGAAAATGCAAGATAAAGATGCTTTTTATTTGTCCTTATGTGAGGAAGCACATGACCCATAATGTAAAAGTGTGTTTTTGTTAATTATTGTTGGCTTTATTAGTATCCTTGATATTGATTTACAGTGCATTGGTGACTATTGCATTGGCCTGTTGTTGAGCAAAATATGCATGAACATAGAATCTGGAGATCTGGGGGCATTTTGAGTTATTCACATATTCTGAAAGTGTAGTTTCTAAACTTTTTTATGATGAGTAACACATGGAAATCTGATAATATTTGAAGATGTTGTGGCTATTTGAAAGTAGGTACATCGCAAAAGCTGAAAGGCTTAAAAAGGCTCCTAAAGATTTGCAGTTGTCACCTCTCTCTCTCTCCTGGCTGGGGAGTGCAATGGTGTTGATTTGTCTGTCATTTAGATAAGCCACACCTGCTGTCACAGACTGTCAGTGGAATGGCATGCAGAAAGTGTTGTAGTGGTTAGGTGTAGCCGAGCTCATATTCACTGCCTCTCACGGGTCTCGAACCTGCCACCTCGGCAACTACAACACTTTCACGGCATGGGAGACAAATGCTCTACATTTTCGCTAGAACGGCCCCAGTTAATCTCGTCCGCGATGCTCTTTGCCTTGTCCACTTTCATTCAATGATGAAATCAGATGCAGTATCAGTGTCTCATGCGATGCCCCTGCATTAAGTACTCATGCAGTTTGCTTCTAACGTGCAGCTGATTGACTGAAATGAGAACAAAAGAATCCCCGATTGAGCAAAGGAATGGCTTGAATGGAAATTAACAGTATCGGCACATACACCCCCAACAAAGAAGAGAATTTCCTGAAAATACAGCCGATTTCAAACACAAAATATATATTTTTACATCAACCAAAATGTTAATTGAAATACTGGGTAGCTTCTCCATGACCCCAACTTGCACTTTCTGCAAAAAAAATGAAAACCACTAATTTTGGGGGAAAAAAATCCACAAATGTTGCTTTCCCGACTTGTGTCTCTCTAATCCATCCATTGCCGGTCACACAAACTCATCATATTTATGAAGCAGAAATTCTAGTTAAGATTTTACACTTAATTTAGGTTAGACAGCTTTTACCCTAAGGTGTTTGGTGTACTGTGATGGGTTTGAAAAGTGAAATATGAAGCATTGAACAAGTAGACTTCAATTTGTCATTAATGTGTGGGTATACCAATTCACAGTGTTTCAGACGTGTGGTTATTAGAGCTAAACGATTTGGGAAAATAATTTAATTGGAGTGGAGTGGCTGGAGTGTTATCCCCAATGTGGTCAGCCAAGAATTAAGCAGTCTAACAACAGTGTGACCACACAAAAAGAGGTGAATCTGTTCAACTGGATCAGACGTTTATTATTTAAACATTCCCCTCCTCGTGGAGGGGGATGTTTGCCTTCAGCTCAGACTGAAGAAGTCACCTGGTGAGTGATGAAACGTTTCCCAATAAACTTCTGATCCAGTTGAACAGATTCACCTCTTTTTGTGATTTCCCTACCTGGATTATTGAGCATGCATCAAGATAACAACAGTGTGCTTTGAGATGAAATTCTTTATTGATGAAATGCACAGTCAGACTCTGATAGGGTGCCACTGTACGGCTTGATCACATGTCTGTGGTAGTAGCAAAAAACTCCACTGTTTTTAGTTCTGCTGCAACTCTGCCTGCATGTTTTATATAGCTCCAGTATGGCAACCTGGACAAAATATGTGTGGGATTGCATGTGTATTCTTTATCCAGTGTTTTGTTTTCTTTATTTTTTTACCAAAGCCGTCAACCTGGCCTTTGTTGAGGGGTATCACATCCTTCTCTATGAACTCTGTTGTCACCCGAGTAATTTAAGCTTGTTCATGTGGAGATATTCTCTGAAACATTTCTTTCATTGATCCCTGCTAGATAGTATTTAAGCGTACTTGATACACCGGTGGTCGGCTTTTGAACCATCGGTTGTCATGAATGACATTTTGAGGCTTTTTAAAAATGCTGGAACAGGTTTTTAGTGTTGCCCCATGTTGTAGCTATGGTAGAAAGTCACATTCCGCACAAACCCAACTGTGCAACATCTTCTTTCCTAAATGCGAATTCGGGTTAGCTGTGATGGAGTTCGGTGTGCCAAGTTTGCCAGGTATGGCATACACCTTGCAGCTTGCTGTGAACCAAGGTGTCCTGTTTCAGTGCAGCATCGCAGATATTGTGGCCGTGAGGAAAATAATAATCGGACGTTTCAAAGATTCACAGCTTGTATGGAGTGACTTAAAGACTTTCAGAAAGATCTTTGGATTCAACAAAACGTCTCCACTAGGTCGAATTAAACGTTCTTTATGATACAGAGCCTGATTGAGCAGAAGAGGGCTTTAGGTTCACATGCTGCTGATTTTGATCTCCCACTGACGTTGACAGTATATCAATGGAGAATACTTGAAAATATTGTGGCGTCGTGTGACGTAGCACTGTTCTTGTTGCTCCCATTGTGCAAATCCCTCCTTTTTTGGTGAAACCATCATGGCGTCTGGTGTTCATTGGGGTCAAATCCCTCATTGTGCCTGTTCATGTTGGTATTCATCCTGTGCCAAAATTTGTTAAATAAAGTTGCAGCCACTGAGGAGACTGTATATTTTTTTAGTCCCCTTTTCCCCACCTGAATTGCCCGAGTTGCCTACTGCTGGATGAGTCGCTTTGATACCCCTCTATAAGGTCGACAGGAAGGAGGAAGTCGTAGCATGCGTCTTGTCCAAGTTGCGTGACGACTAGCCCAATATATCGCGGTCTCATGGGGAAAGCACAGTGTTTGGCTGTCGGAGGAGAGCGAAGCAGAGTACTTAACCGTGAGGCCCGGACGAGGGGAACACTAGTGAAACCAGAATACTTTATCCAACCTAAACTCTATACCCATGTGAGGCTTAGCCATTTTTTCCCCACTAACTTTGGACCTTTAGTCCTGGTTGGAAATGGTGCAGCTGGGATTCTAACATCCAACTGCATGACACAGAGATCCACTGAACATAGGTGCCTTAACCCCCTATGCCAACAGAGGCCCCAGCTTCATTGTCTTTATAATTATAAATTTTAATCATTTCAACTTTTGTCCTTCTTGTAATATTGGGAATATTTTGTTTTTAATCAGAAGAATTTACAGCCTAACACTCGTTTTGCCACCTCTCGCTTGGCACCTCCCTCTCTCCATATATGGACCTCGCGACTGCTGTCTGTCCTGGCTCCTCGCTGGTGGAACAACCTTCCCATGGCAGTCAGAACAGCAGAAACCCTGGCCACCTTCAAGTGCAGATTAAAGGCTTATCTCTTCCACCTGTACCTTTCCTCCTCCCCATGCGATCCTAGCCCTAACTCCTAGTTTTAGCCCTATTCCATTTCTTCTTGGTCTACTGGTTTAGGCACATGGAATCTTGTTGGTTTTATTTTGGTTAGGCTGTCTACTAGTTGATGTTTTGTTGGTGTCTTATGATGGTACTATGGCCGTTATCTAGCTCTAGTGTTGCTCCAGTATCTTTTGTACTTTAACCCTACGCACTTGTACGTCACTCTGGATAAGAGCGTCTGCCAAATGCCTGTAATGTAATATGTAATGAAAACTTTTGAGAGACACCAATACCTCTCTAGCTTTCATTCCAAAGCTCATTTGGATAGAGGGCTGCATGTGATACCACTGGCTTGACCTTGACCTGCTAAGTCTCCTTTACAAGCTAGGGATCCTGAGAATGGAATAAGTGAATTTTGTCTTCACACTGAAGAAAGATTTATTTGGTGGTTAAAAAAAAGAGAACCTCCATTGTTACCAAATGGGCTTAGGCTATAATGTGAAATTTTTTTGTTTTTTTATTTTTGTTTTGCGACTTGTGAAATGGGTTAAATTATTTTCAGAACTTTTTCAGGGAGAGTAGCAAAGAGGATGATTCTTACAGTTGTGCTTGAAAGAACATGAAATGTTACATAATGGAAAATATATGGCATGTTTTACATTACCTAAGTTGATGTAGTTTTCTTATTTTGCCCAGTGAATGTATAAATTTTGAAAAGCATTGTATGTCTGCATTTGCCAGTGGGCCATAGGGGTAGGCATATAATAATTTGTTAATACCACCACAGGAGAGACTTTATGTTCTCTGAAATTAGGTGGGAAAAATATGTGCATGTATCGGCATCAGCTGTTGGCAAAGTGAGTTTTGAAATATCATCATGCCGGATATCGGCAAAAATTCCAATATCGTGCATCTCTAATTGTGCATCAAATCAGCAGAAAATGATTTTTGTTTAGAAAATAGGTGTAAGAGTAGTTTTGTGTCACATATCGTCATACAAGAAAATCTTCTCACTATTGGAAAAAAAATCTTTAGGTGTGCCTCTTAAGGTATTTCTTGAAATTAAGGAAAAATATTTATGATAAACTTTCATGTTATGGAGCAGGGATTACTTTTGAGGTAGTCTTTCTCTCTTTTAAACCTGTTTTCAGCTGTGTCCCAGGCTTTACCTCTTTTGTATTCTTTTCAAAGCCGTTAGCATGAAATTCTATCGATAGGATACAGACTACTTGATGCCAGTGCTACAGCAATTTTTTTTTTAATTGCAATTTGATCGTGGCCTAATTAGTCTGCATTGTAATGATTTGATACTTAAAATATTTTTGGATTTGAAGCTTTGGGCTATAATGTCATTGACTGGCTTGAATTTTCTTTGTTTTTCATTGTTTTGTGTGTGCTCCAAACTTGCTTTTTGATCATCTTCACAATACTAAATCTTAAAGATGTAGAACATGTAATTGCTGAGAGTTGCTAAATTTTAGTCACTCAACCAGAGTCAATGGTGCTGACATGGACTCCATCTAGTCATATCAATCAATTTTCTGCTGTCCCTTGTGGTTGGTCAGCTAACACTCACCATTTTCAATTGTATTGCTCTCTTCTCAGTCGGCGGGGCTCAGGCCTGGGCAAGCGGGGGGCAGTTGACGCTCGCCGCCAGGAGAAAATGGCCGACTCTGATAACAACCAGGATGGGGCCAATTCGTCAGCAGCTCGCACCGATGAGGCACCACAAGGCGCTTCAGGTACCCTCCTTCCCCTGTTTAAGACCTAATGTGCTCTGTGAACACTTTCCTATAAGAAGCTGGACCTAGCAATTTAGAATCATACTTGAGCTTTTGTTTTGTAAGCCCTGACTTGAAAGGTCCTATGAAAGGTCTTTTTTATGTGTTACAATTAGTCCCAACATTGTGGGGGTGAACACTTAAATAGAGTTTGGAGGACTAAAACCAGATGCCCTTCCTAATGCCCAACAGTGGATTTCAAGCCTGCTGCCTTGCCAGTTCCCAACACGTGTGGTGTACTTGAAGGGTCCTATGTGTTCCCAAATTCTGTTTGTTTTTCTCCATTCTCAATTTGGTTGTTTTTCTTAATGCAGATTTTGGGGGTTTTCCACCCATGTCTGCGTGTGTGTAACCAACTACAGTGAGAAGAACTAAAGGAGTGCACTTAATTCAAGATGTTTATAGTCAATCCAGTTGCACAACTACAACCGTGTGACATTCTTGGTCTGGGAGACCCATTTACAAAAACATGAACTAAAAAAAATAGTGTGCGTGCGTGCGTGCGTGCGTGCGTGCGTGCGTGCGTGCGTGCGTGCGTGTGTGTGTGTGTGTAAAAAGGGGCGGCATGGCTCAGTGGGTAGAGCAGTTGCCTGGTGACCGGAAGGTTACAGGTTCAATCCCCGGTCCTGCAGAGAAGCGTGTCCTTGAGCAAGACACTGTTCCCCTAACTGCTCTGACCTGTGATAGACTGGTGACCCATACAGGGTGTACCCCGCCTCTTGCCCAATGAGAACGGAGATAGGCTCCAGCTCCCCCCCGGCCCGATTTCAGATAAGCGGTTGACGATGGATGGATATGTATATCATATATGTATGTGTGTATATATATATAGTTACAGTATCAAACTAGATACAGTAGCAACAGAAAAAAATAGACTCCGTAGTTAACTAAATGGTACGAAATACAGTTGGTTATCTAGGGAAATTTGTCTGTTGGGGGAATAGTGTTGATTATAGAGTCTGACAGCTGCAGGAAGGAAAGCCCTGCGGAAATACTCCTTCAAACACCTCGGATGGAGTAACCTGCCACTGAAGGAGCCCTTCAGTGCAGCAATGTAGTCCTTCATTGGATGGAAACTATTGCCCATCATTGATAATAGGTTAGCCATCATCATCCTCTCTCCCACTAACTCCAAAGTGTTGAGGGAGCATCCCAGGTCAGAGCTAGCTCTCTTAACCACTTTATCAAGTCTCTTCCTATCTGCAGCTGAGATGCTGCTGCCCCAGCAGACCACTCAATAAAAGATGCTTGGTGCTTCCACTGTGTTGTAAATGTCTTGAGAGTGCCTCCTGCATTGTATGAATAAAAGTGAATGGCTGCACTTCGGATTGACCTTCATTTGTAAAACAATGGTATAACAATATTGTAGCTGCAATAAAGCATTTCCCATGGCTTCTTTGTGATGATATCCAGCTGTGGCTGTGTTTAATCATACTCTTGTAATTGTTTTTTTAGAGCAGAGTTAACATTTGAGACTATGGCACTGCCATGTGATAGTGAGATGGATAAGGCTAATTATTTTTGGTTTATCCAGTGTTCCCCCAGTTTTCCTGTGTTGGGATCAGCAGCGAATGATCTCCTGGGTTGCGAAATACAATTGACTTCTCGTATACGGCCAGATGTAACAAATGGGTATTTTTTTCTGTGAGAATATATCAGTACTCGCAAGTTATTGGGCTGATGGTGGTTAATGGGAATTTTTTTACATATCACCCAACCCTAGCTGCTATTTCCACTGCTGTTCAAGTTAATTATTCTATGATTTTTCTTGTGATCTGCAGCTTCTAGCTCAGTTGCTGGAGCTGTAAGCATGACGACATCAGGAGAGAGCGAATCTGATGACTCTGAAATGGGAAGGCTTCAAGGTAAGTGTAACCCTACTACAAACTCCCCTGGGATTTTACTTTTTTGTTTTTATTTTTATTGGGGTATCACTTCTGAAAGTGTTGGAAATATTTACATATAACTACTTTTATTTTTTTGCAAAAAGGTCTTCTTTGAAGTATAGATAGCCTTCAACCTTGCTTTAACTGTTCACTTTAGCTCTTTTGGAGGCCAGGGGTCTGCCCCCTCATCTTTTTGGACCCCTTGGACCCCGAATGTCCCAGCTGTTCCACAGGACCATAGGCAGTGGAGCAAGTGAGTCCTATGTCCTCACCCTTAACTTCATATTATAATTTAGAGAACATCATTGGAAACGATTTTCTCTGGCTTTATTTGGGTGTATAAATCAATTAAAAGTAATAAAAAGCACATATTATTTCTTAATACAAGCAACAACATATCTGAACCCAATGTAGTTTGTTGGTACTTTGCAGTCTGTAGAAATTGTGTGCATGTCTTTTTTTTCAAGTTCTCCATAACTGCAGACTATATTAAATCGCTTTAATGTTTGCTTTTGCACGTGTAATTTATATATGTATGTTCAGGGGTTGATTTTAAGGAAAATTCTAGCTTTATATGAGACAACGGCTGATTTCTAGGCCATCCTTCAAGAGTTGACATTGACACAAAACTAAACCAAATGAGGACAATGAGGGCTTCATTGTTTCATTCACAGAAAACATGTCCTGAGTAATGTCTTTGTGGCACAGGTATTTTATTATGGAATGAAGCAACAAAGCAATGATCAATACATGGTATTCATGATGTTTATTATCGCTCCTATGTAGGGGGCCGCAGTAGCTCACTCTGGTTGTACATGTATATTCATGAAATTCTGGGAAACTCTGTTACAGAAGAGTAAAAGCTAAAATAAGGATATTAAATAAAAAGCGTGTGCGTGTGTGTGTGTGTGTGCGTGCGTGCGTGCGTGCGTGCGTGCGTGTGTGTGTGTGTTTTAAGAAGTCTTATGGTCTGGGGAATTAAACAATTCCTCATTCTGCTGGTGGATGTTTTGAGTATCCTGTGTCTCCTCCTTACGGGCACCAGGGAGAATAGGCTATTCTGTGGATGTGCTGAATCTTTAATGACCCTCAGGGACTTAGTGAGGTACTGCTTGGTGTACAGCTCCTGCAGACTGGGCAGCTCACATCCATTGATGTGCTGGGCTATGCACAGGACACTACTCAGCACCTTGTGGTCCTTGCTGCCATACTTTCCATGCCTGGTGGTGGAGTAGCCTGTCAGCAGGCTCTCTATATTACACCCTGATAGAAGTCCCAATGGATTTGAGGCCTCAGACTAAATTTTATTTGGTGCCAGATGCCATACAGACAGTGTTGGGCCTTTTTAACAATTCTGGTGGTGTGACTATCCCACATCAAGTCTTTGTGGATGTTAATGCCAAGATATTTGAAATTGTCCAGCCTCTCCATCACTGTGCTGTTGATGATGAAGGGGATGGAGAGATGAGTGAGTGAGTAAGTGGGTCCCCTTTCCTTTAATCCACAATTACCTCCTTGTTCTTGGAGACGTTCATCGAGAGGTGGTTGCCCTGGCACCACTTTCCAGGGTAGTAACTTCCCTGTAGGCTGCCTTGTTGCCAAGGGAGATCAAGCCCATGACTGCTGTGTCATCTGCAAACTTCACAATGCCATTTGAAGCCTTTTTTTGTCATGCAGTCATAGGTGTAGATATACGAATATATGAAAAGAAGTCTACAGCCACGATTACCAGTTCAATGACAATATGATCAATTTGAGCTACAGAAATTCAAGAGATGGATGGATGGTTTTGGAAACCATCTCAATTCAAAAACACAGCACGGATCATAAATTTGCTTTCACAAGTAAAACTTAGAAAGTGACTTATATGTTTTTATAAGTAAAGTGTTATGTTTCATTGAGAACAATTACAGTTTGAGTTATAAATTTAGTAAGTTTGTCTTCTGAGAGAGGTCCATCATTACTTGCTACAATTAATCCCCATGTTATGGGGATCGACATGGACTTAGATGGAGTGTGGGGGATTAAGGCCGGATGCCCTTCTTGATGCCCCGTGATGGGTGTGAACCCGCAATATCTAGCTCATCTTTTCCCAAAGCATGCTCTCTACCACTGAGCTACCATGGCCCCGTTGAGTTTTTTATCCGAAGATTGGCTGAATTTAAATAAATAAATAAAATAGATATAGGAGCGGCATGGCTCAGTGGGTAGATACATGCTTCGTGCAGGACTGGGAATTAAACCTGTAACCTTCCGATTGTCGGACGACCGCTCTACCCACTGAGCTCTACCGCCCCTATTTCATATGTTCACAATTTATTTATTTAATTGGTAATCAAAGCTTAGGACATAACGTAAAATGTAAGCTAACCAAAACACAAGTTGAAGTGATACTCTAAAATTGAAACAATGGCATCACTGGAGTTTGTTGACTGATTTGAGATCAGCACCAGTTCTGGACAACAGGTCACCCATTTTCTCAGCACTCATCCTGAAGCAATGATAGCGACTGCCAGGACCTAGTCTCAGCTCCAAAACCAGATGGTAAAAGTATTTCCTGTATTTTCCTTCGCTGGTTGATAGGATAAACCCACCAATGTTGGTGTTGCTGTCTCCTTTGGAACTGCTGGAGCAGAAGTGAAAGCAAGTGCCCTTCTGTAATCAAAAGGAACAACTGCTCAAAACAAAATGCATAAGTAGAAATAGAATTTTAATCCCCCTTAAATTATTCCTCGTCAACCAACTTAAGCTACTGCTTTATAAGGCTCAGCAAATTTTTATACAATTTTCCTTACGTTTTACAAAAGAAATTACACAATGTGAAAGGTAGTAGCGTCCATTAGGAACAGAAACAAATATGTACGTTAAAACATGTTGATTCAAAATGTAATGGTTATATTGCAATAATAATTAAACTTCCCATTTTCTATGATGCTTAAATGCTATCCATTTCTACTTAACAGAACAAGTCATTAACATCCATTGAGTAGGCATTTACGGAAGACAGAGTCAGTGTGGATTTGATGGCACAAGCCTTATGTGCTGCTCATATATCCCTTCTAATGGAGAATCCTGGTTTCAGTGAAAAGTTCTTGAACATAATTATTCGAAAAACTCGCACAGAAAATATCATTTTGCTAAGTTAATTAGGACTATGTGTCAACAGCTTGTTTTCCGTAGTCCAGAGGATGGCTTTGTGTTGCATCTTGGTTGCCCCATGGAAATTCCAGTCATCAGAGAAGACTGGACATCTGTAAAACTTGAGCCCTGATATTGGTCGTTTAACATACTGTTGACCATTACTTATATGTGCATGCTGAGCTTTTTTTGCTGAATGTTAGATAGGTTAAAGTGTGTAATTTAAACGTTTGCATCTGTTCCCAGGTTCAAAAGCCCAGCAGCTGCTGCAAGGCCTGCAAGCCACAGGTGACGAGTCCCAGCAACTCCAGGCTGCTATTGAAATGTGCCAGCTGCTTGTGATGGGCAATGAGGAGACACTAGGTGGATTCCCAGTCAAGAGTGTTGTGCCCGCATTGGTGAGCAACTTGTTCTGTTTTGCTGTTATTATTTGACATTGCAATGTTGATGAATTTTGGGTGTTCTGAATTTAAAGAGTTACATGTTTAGTGCCTACTATATCCTTTCTTGCTTTCTGTCCATGAATCTCAAACCATAGCTTGTTTAAGCTCTTTTGGGAAGTTTAATGCACTCAACTTGGGTGGATACTAACTATACTCATTTCTGCTGAATATAAGGGGTTTGGAGTTAACTTCATGTGACACACATTATCATCTGTGATTGTTATGAAAGTAGTCCAGTCTAATTTGAAGTAGAGTTCACCATTATAGTAGAAAACACATGTATGTATGATTTGTAAGGAAAACTATTTTAAAAATTGGCTAGCCGAAGGACTATTGATGAACCTTACAGATGTGTGAGAAGACACTGGCAAGTTTGCAGTGAATAGATTTCTCATTATTGCCTATTGCCTCGACTTTTTTTGTGCATGCACTCTATCCATCTGCAGTATGAATGCACATGTAGTTAAATCTCATTGGTTGTGGCACCAAATAATTGGTAAAAACACTAGGCAAGAGGGATTTTTCATTTTTATTATGGATCAAAGTGGATGCATTCTTCCCTCTATCCTTGTTATCTGGTGTCTATAGTAAGAGGCTGCCTCTAGTTTACAAAATTATTATGCAAATGGACTGTAGTACATTTGTAGTACAAATGTAGTTCAGAACAACAAAATCAATCAATAAAGCAAACTAGGGTTATACAATAATTCATATGTATATATTCTGGTAAGTGGGCCCTGGTAGAGCCCATATTTTGGAAACTAATGAGCCAGAGGCTATGGGTTTAAATCTACTGCTGGGTGTCAAGGAAGGGAATCTGGCCCTCATTCCCCAACCTCAATCAAAGTCCCTGTCCATACCCACAATGTGAGATCCAATTATAATGCATAAAATGGATCTCTTAGTCCACTATTGTATTAGGATTACCTGTTCCCTCAGAAAGCATGTCGGAATTGTCATTGAACAAGATATTGAACCCCCAACAACTCGAGCCTTGTAACGGAATGATGAGCTATCCAAAGTGCTTCCCTACCTTTTGCCCAATGGGTGCTAGGATAGGCATCATCATGACACCACCTAATTTCAGAAAACTGGTTGACAATGGATGGATGGATGGATTCTGATAGTATCCTTTCCTGCTATATTTTACAAATTAACAATAATGTATTACCTTTAATGCCTTATAAAATGAGATCTGAAATGTCTGAGAGAGTATTATTTGATAGCTAGTTCATGATCTGATATCATACTTTGTAATACCAAATGGTGCAATCTAATAAACTTCAATTAGATTCTTAAACATAGTATTTTTTGTATACGTATGTTAGCAGATATGGTGCTGTATGTTGATATTGTGTTCATTCCGTATACTAAAGCACTTTGAGAGGTAGCTAGACTAGAAAAGTGTTACAGTGGTACCTCAATACACGAACACTCCAAACCACGAACAAATTGGCCCACAAAAACATTTTTGAACATTTGTCATTTTGACCCGCCAAAAATGTTTTTGTGGACAAACACAGACTCACGGGCTATTGCACCATGCTAGCATCTCACGAGCATCAGTTGTACTCAGATTTGCGGTCTGTAAACATTGTTTGTTGTTTGTTATATGCTTAATCTTTAACAAATTTGCATTAAATGATCCCTTATTATGTGAAAAATGTGAGTGATAGTGGTGTTAAGAAGCCTGAGCATATTACAGTAGAAATGGAGAAGGAAGCGCCATCCAAGTCCATGTCCATCCCCACAATTTAGGGACTAATCGTAACATAAAACTGACTTTCTTAGTCAAGTTGACTCCTTTGGTTATGGATGGTTTTCACCCAAGAGACAATAACAACAGACAATCATAGTGAAGCTCACTATTAGGGGGTTTAATGTAAGTAAGACTGTGAACAGATTAATGGTAAATTTCATCTGCTGACAAACAGCATAAAGCCGGCGAGATAGGGAAAAATGTTGACCTCCCTTTCCCATTGACAACATACCTACACCCCCACAACCATTATCCGTTGAAATGCGAAAAAAAATTGGGGGAAAGTCTAAACTTCATAATGATCTACCAATAGCATATTGTATCCTTTTGGTAGGTTTTTCATAGCATAAAATGGTCACAATATGCTTCAAAATGCATGGCACTTCAAACAGATCGAGGTTTTTTTTCACCGTCTTTTGTCTTCTGTATGTGAAACCCTTCATGATGCAGTAACACCACAAATTGTTAACTTGATCTTCTGCACCTCTTGGAGAAAATGTGGAAATACTCTTATAGGTTTTAGTACAATACAATACAGTCATTTAGCAGACGCTTTTATCCAAAGCGACGTACAAAAATTTGCTGCTGGAAGGAAAGAAGAAAGTAAGCCTGTCCTTTAGACCTTAATCTTGTCAGCAGATCTCTATATATTAGTGATTTAGTGATTCATTCAAATTAAAATGAGAATTTATTCAAAGTAATGCTGTTCAATATTTCTTTGCAATGTCAGAATATTGCCAGTATATTTACTAGTGTTTTGAAAATGTGGCTGTTCTTTTTGCAGATCACACTGTTACAAATGGAGCATAACTTTGATATTGTGAGTATAATGGACTTTCATTGCAATATTTGTATTACTTTTATGGGGTGTTCAAAGAGGGTGGTAAAGTAATTATATTCAGAGTCATAATGCACCATTTCCTGTATCCATCAGATGAATCATGCCTCTCGGGCTCTCACTTATATGATGGAGGCACTCCCTCGATCCTCTGCTGTGGTGGTTGATGCCATTCCCGTCTTCCTGGAAAAGGTAAGTTGTCCATTCCTTATTCCTAATTAGTTTGTGATAACTGCTTATAGATGTGTTAATATGTGCTTCCACCTTTTTGTCTGTAGCTTCAGGTGATTCAGTTCATTGATGTAGCAGAACAGGCACTGACTGCTTTGGAGATGTTGTCAAGGCGACACAGCAAAGCCATCCTGCAGGCTGTAAGTCTCTCCCGCTTACTCTCTGCCTCCCTCCATTTTGGTCACACCCACCGTCTTTTCTCTATACATTGTTCTCCAATATTATCTATGCTCGGTTCCCCGCCAGTCTTGGAAACCCCTCTCCTGCATAAAAATATCAGTGACACAATGGTTGGCCATTGGAGCTTGTAGCTTGTATAAGTCTTTATGACTCTGTTGCATGCGTTTGTGTCAAAAACCTGTACATAATATGCATTTCAAAATGTTTGGCACACTAGATTAAAACCTGAAGGTTTATAATATTACTAAACATGCTGCTGAAGGTGTGTTTATGATAGGTGGTGCAACTTTTTGTACTCTACTTTCACAATCATTATCTATCTAAAAGTACAATTGAATTAGCATTCATCTCTTAGTGGTGATTAGCATAAAAGCAAATCTTTACTTGTTGTGTTTTTTTATGGCAGTCAAAGGTCATATACTCTAGACACAAATGAAGCCTGTATTGCAGTTTATCCAAACACTTCATTACTCTTGTTCTCTACCTTACTTTGAAGGGTGGGCTTGCTGACTGCCTACTCTATCTAGAGTTCTTCAGCATAAATGCTCAGAGGAATGCCCTGGCCATTGCAGCTAATTGCTGCCAAAGCATCACCCCAGACGAGTTCCACTTTGTTGCTGATTCTCTGCCACTGCTGACCCAGAGACTGACACACCAGGTATCTGTTCACTATACAAAGCAATAGTGAATCTAGACGTACAAAAGGGATTTATTTTTCTCTACATGTGAAGAGATTGCATTATGATCAAAGAACTAAGTTGATGGGAAAAGCACATTTGAAAGTCGCCTCATTTAAAAAAAAATCCTTAAAAGAAAGCTCCTTTGAATAACTTTAGTTTAATGTGTCTCAGGGAAACACAAGGGACAAATGCCATACAAACCATCTTTTTTATTTATTTTCATTTTAATAATATCTAAACCCGTTTGACCGAGATACCCCTCATATTTCTTCTTGTGCAATGTGTAGCACAAACAGGGCTTTGTCTAATTATTCATTGCTGCCCTCAGTTAATGTGACAATTGATTCCTCATTGTGTTCCTTCAACCCACTTGTAGGATAAGAAATCCGTTGAAAGCACTTGTCTCTGTTTTGCCAGACTGGTGGACAACTTTCAGCATGAGGAGGTATGTTATGTGGCACCTTTAAAGGCGGCAAAACCATGTTTACATTTTTCTGTTTAAACTCTCCTTTTGCCACCTCAAGTCCTCCCAGTTGATGTTGTGTTTGTTTTTGAACCAATAGAACCTGCTGCAGCAGGTTGCCTCACGAGACCTGCTGACCAACATTCAGCAGCTGCTGGTGGTGACCCCTCCTGTGCTCAGTTCAGGGATGTTCATCATGGTTGTGCGCATGTTCTCCCTTATGTGTTCCAATTGCCCCTGCCTGGCAGTGCAGCTAATGAAGCAGAGTGAGTGATTTCATTGAATACTGTGGTTAAGAACTTATCGACATGCATAAACACAAAAATTGAAATCCACATTTCCTCTTTACATAGACTCACATTTTAAAGAATATATGGTTGTTGTCCATAGACATGTTTTGTCTTTCGCACATGTTATGGATATACTTTCCTCACTTGAATACATCCTTAATACAACATATAATTTGGGTGTCTATTAGTTATGAAGTCGCTAGCTTTCAGGTCTTTTGAGGTTTGTAATTTAGAACTTTTGTGAAAATTAGTTTTGGCTGGATCAGACCAGAAATCAAACATCCCAAGATATTAGTGGAATATAGTTTATGCAACTGCATTTATGAATTAGTCTTTTTTTCTTTGCAGATGACCATTTAATATCCAGGAATTCACATAGAAACTACTGCTAACTATCCCTGTAACAAATGGGCCACAATTTCAAACACTGACCGTACTAGGTCCAACTATAAAATAGATTTTGATCTGGTCTTCTTAGAGAACTGTTCAGGCCCACTGCTATTTCTAAATTTTTCTTCTGCTGTTATGGAGTGATTGCCTTTTTCAGTCATTTCATTCTTACCATTTGAAAGCATTAGAATGTATGTTTTTTTCCTCATTTTGTGTAGACATAGCAGAGACTCTGCGCTTCCTCCTGTGTGGTGCATCAAATGGCAGCTGCCAAGAGCAGATTGACCTGGTCCCAAGGAGTCCTCAGGAACTCTATGAACTCACCTCTCTGATATGGTAATACCCTTCCCTCCCTTTTCTTCAACTATTTTGTAGCTCAAGATATGTTCCTTTTGTGTTGCATTTTTGAATAGTAATGTAAATCTGAATAATTTTGACTTATGTTTATCTTTGCCATATTTTTTATCCCTTCCCAGCTCTTTTGTTAAACGGAATTTACTGGCACCAAAATATTTTTGTTTTAAAAACAAATCATGCCACTGAAAGTATATTTCACCCCTTTTTATGTCAGATGAACAAAAATGACTAAATCAGTGCAGAGGTTGCAATTTTATATATTAATTAAATTATCTGAAAAGAAAAGGATGGGAATCCACATTAGATGCTAATGTGCTTTTGTTTAATAGAGATTTAGCTGCTGCACATTTTGTCACTACCATATTTTCTCATAAGCAAGTAACAAGTCAGTTAAGATAATTATTCTTTTGATTGATGTATCCTATTTACTTAAGGACGTTTAATGGACTAATATTGATACATTAGCATCTCAAATTAGGATCCCCTAATAGGTTTCTAAAGCTCTATATCTGGTAGGAAAATATAAGCTAGAAGGTATTTATGTCCAATGCAAACTGAACTTTGAATCTATTTTGACACTTAACGCTGATCAGGGTCAATACAGTAGCTTTAGAAAGTAATCACTACATTGATTAGTTCTTCTTTTATGTCTTATAACGTCAAGTTACATTTTATTTCAGCATGGTATTTTCTTCTATCAAGATTTCAAAATGAGAGTATTTAGATGTGTTTAGAATTTAGCCAACATTTAAAACGTGAAAATAGCTTGATTTTCAAAGGATTCTTTTATGGTTAGGGGTGCGTTAGGTCAGTACCATCGGCTGTCCCATTAACCTTTAAGTCCACCTGGCTTAACCATAGTTAAGCCAGGTGGATGTACCCAAACAAGCTGCAGAATTACAAGTTGAGGTGCTTCAAGAGCAGGGATGGAAGATGACTCGGGAGGACAACATGGCTTTAGACCTTTCAATGGTTTTGATTATTAGAAGGGGAAAATCTGAGGGAGTCAGTTTAGGAGTCGAGGAAAAGAAGTAGCAGTCCTATGCGTATGGATGGAGTAAGGAGACATCAGGGAATTTACTTGGGATCCACCTGGGAAGGAAAATATGCTTGACAGGGGGAGCCCAAGGGGCCCGCATTGATTAATACTTGTTGAGAAGTCAATCAAGTCAGTCAGATAAACTCCAGCGACAGGTTTCAAACCTAAGCCTCTAGTACAGAGCACACATGTTGCAGAGGAGGTATGCTTAAATATTGTGGTACAGAATGGTGGAGAGCAATGGAGATTTAACCAACCTAGAAGGGTAAGGAGCTTTGAACAGAAACCTATGGTTGAATATTTTTATGCAATGGTGAATACGTTATTTGACAACTTGTTGCATAAGGCAGGAATTCCAGAATTCTCAGGGTGCATTAGGTATATAAAATGATTGGGCACGGGGCTCTCGATGGAACACCTGGTGGAGCATGAGCTGTTGTGGTCCAGGTTTGAGTCCACCCCGAGCCCTTTGCTTCTTGTCGTCCCTCCTCTCTCCCTCCATTGCTGTCTCTCTCTTTAAACTTTCCTATCGGATAAA
>OMLC01047606.1:0-12747 GCA_900302585.1 Regalecus glesne | reverse complement strand
GGCCAGGACTCTACAGTCTCCACCATCTACAGACCAGGACTCTACAGTCTCCACCATCTACAGACCAGGACTCTACAGTCTCCACCATCTACAGACCAGGACTCTACAGTCTCCACCATCTACAGACCAGGACTCTACAGTCTCCACCATCTACAGACCAGGACTCTACAGTCTCCACCATCTACAGACCAGGACTCTACAGTCTCCACCATCTACAGACCAGGACTCTACAGTCTCCACCATCTACAGACCAGTGGACACTCTGTCAAAGATGAGGATGTTCACATCCTTGATAGGGAGGAACGCTGGTTTGAAAGGGGGGTTAAAGACCATCTATGTGAAGAGGGAACCACCATCCTGAACAAAGGTGGGGGTCTGAGAGTCCATGTGTCATCATGTGACAATGCTGTGATTGATCCTATTCCCCAGTCCTCTGTGAATAGTCCTCATGACCACTGAATGTCCAGCCAATGAGCAGCTCTCATATGAACCCAGCCTTTAGTGGTGTGGTATCACTGTGTTGTTGATCAGGGTGGGGATGCTGCAGTCAGCTCAGACTCAACATGTCTCCTGGAGGACAGAGGACACGTCTCTGAATAAACATCGTGTCCACATGAGCTTATTTAACTTTTTGTGATTATACTAGGAGTAATGACATCGTTTGATATGGGTAGTGAGGTAATATGAATAATGAAGTAGTATAACTGGATTTTTTCTTCTCTAGATGATGACAACCCTCCAGTGTCATTCGTCAAGTTCTCCCCCAATGGCAAATACATCCTGGCTGCTACCCTGGACAAGTTAGTAGCTTTACATACTGCTGTCTTCAATTGCTGCTCTCTTTAAGCACAAACTTGCTAAAGTTCATGCAAAAATATATGTATATGTATATATACTGGAGCCATAGGGTGAAAGGCGGAAGAAACTCTAGACAGGTTGCCATTCAATCACAGAGTTTGAGCAGTTATGAGTTCCGTGTCTTACTCAAGAGCACTTAGACTTACTTTCTCAAGGAACACACATAAACACACACATACATACACCAATGATTTTCTCTGCAGTCCTGACTGTTGTCTGCCACTGTCTTGTTTGGTGGCCAACACCAACCAGACAGTGCTGGAAGTGCAGAGGACAGACTGCATTACGGCAGTGTAGAACTGGGTCAGCAGTTCCTGGTGTAGGTTGAACTTGTTTAATTGGTGCAAAAAGTACATCATTTGCTGGGCTTTTGATGATTGTGACTGTTGGGTGGAATTTGCATGTTCTGTCTATGTCTGTGGGATTTCTCTGTGTGCTCCAGTTTTCTCCAACCTTCAGAGAGACATGTATGTTAGGGTTGATGCTCCTGCCTATGCCCCCAAGCAAGGTAGTAGGAAAAAGAACAGGAGTTGGTCCCTGGGTGCTGCAGCTGCTCCCTGTCCCTTTACAATAGGTTAGATGCAGAGAACACATTTTCTTATATGTATGTACAAATTAATAAACCTTCTTCTTAATGATTTATCACAAATTCCATCCATCCATCAATGACTTATTCAAAGTTGGGTCGTGGAGTCACGCTGGGGCCTATCTTACCGCACTTTGGACGAAAGGCAGACACACACTTTGGCGAGGTCCCGTTCCATCTTGGGGTTTTAGCAGTTGGAGGTTAAGTGTCCTGTTTAATGACCTTTTGACACAGTTTCTGAAGTTACCAGGGAACCACTGATCATCTGATTACTAGGCAATTGCCCTACTTCCTGAGTTATGCCACGCCTTAACACAAATTTAGAAATAGATTTAAAAATCATCGCTACAATCTTGTTGTGGATATTTTACTGGTCTCAGTTTGATATAGATTCATTCACCTTAGCATGTGTAACGGCATTGTCTTATATGCTGATTCATTTAATGTTATCTCTCATGTTATCCATAGCACTCTCAAACTGTGGGACTACAGCAAGGGCAAGGTACGCTCCGTCTGTTTATCTGACCTGTCTTTCTCTTTACTTATTCATGTTCCAGTCTTTCCCTTTTAGTCCATCACTGTTTGTATCTCTTTGTTTTTTTGCCAATAAGCTTTCCTTTCAATATTTTATCTGCTTGTGTGCAATCCTGTCCACACATCCATCTGTCTGTCTCTATCAGTCTGTCATGATATAGAGCATTCTCTCAGACTTGGATTAAAGGTCGAATGTGTCATGGTGAGAAATAGCAGCCTCTAAGGTGTTTAATGATAATGTTTTACTAATGTAAGTGTTGGGTTAACAGCCAGGCAGCTCCATCACCACAGTGATGCTCTTCCCTGTCTGTTCTTCATGTGTTGATGTCACCTACAGTGTGTGTTTGTCATCACTCATCGTTCTCAATCAGGGCATCGCTATTTTGGAGCAAAGAGAGATCATAATGTGATCATTTTACACTAGATTGGTCCCACTGGTGACCTGGTGTAAATGTGCAGTTTTAAAACCATGTCACTTCTTAGCTTGCTTTCCTTTTAGCATGAAAGCTAAGGGGGTCATTACAAGAAGCTAGCTAGTGGACATTGTGCACACCTGTTTGTCAAACTAAGTCAACATGGTCAAATTTATCTTCTCCTCACTTATAGAGAAAGCTACTTTCATCACTTACCTGCACTGGGAAAATGCTGCAGACGTATCATTACTTGTGAATTCTCTATTGGTTTTAATGTGATTCCACTTAAGTAATGTTGTCCATTTTTATGTAACAGTCATGAGCTTCCATCCTTTCCTCTGTCTGCCATTTTGAAAAGTGTCCTGTGTTCCCACTCAAGTCAAATACACACACATAAGGACATTGGAGCAAAACTAAACCTAGTAGCAAAGAGCTATAATCAGTTGGGGCTCATTTTCCCGGAAGGTGCTGAATCCCAAAAAGCCCTTTTTTCACACAGGTAGAATTTATTCATTTTTTTTCCTGTGTTTCAGTGTCTGAAGACGTACACCGGTCATAAGAATGAGAAGTACTGCGTCTTTGCCAACTTTTCCGTCACAGGAGGGAAGGTACACAAATATAAATCCTGCACTTTTGTAGTTTCTCCCATTTTTCACAGGTTCCAACAAGATTTTGCTACAGTTTTTTGTATTTTATAAGATTTTATCTCAAATATTGGCCAAGAAATTTGATTATTTTTTTTACAGAGTTAAAAAAATAATCTGCCTATTGGACAGGTGAGGCACACCAAGGAGCTGATAAAACAGCACCAACAGTTCACAGATGTTTGTAGAATTAGGACCATAGAAAAAAAGAGATGTTTGTGAACAACACCAAGCCGCCGATAATACAAGTTGTTTAAGAACTTGCCCTTGGCATCCTCGCTGCAGGATGGCCAGCACAGCTCTTGCCAGGATAATGGAAGTCCATTGTGCACCTTAAGGCCTCCAACATTGCCTCACAACTCTTGGCAGTTTGTTTAACAACCCTCACAACTGCTGTCCACATGTGACCAGCCCAGAACTCCTCTACCTGGCTAATACACCGGCATAATCCTACTATGACCACAGCCACACTAAATACCCATAAAAAAAACAGTTGGTTTGGACAACCAGAGACGTTTTGCACAATCCCTCATAAAAAGGCATCAGGGAAGCTCATCGATGTCCTTACCACTGTATTGATCTGACTGGAGTTTGGCATTGTGACCTGTGTTTACAGTGGATTGTTTCTGGTTCTGAGGACAGCATGGTGTACATATGGAACCTTCAGACCAAAGAAATTGTTCAGAAACTACAAGGACACACAGGTATGACATTTAATCCCTGACCTTACTGCGCCAACCCAGAAACAATACTTGGCCTCCTAATAAATTGCTGTGTGAGTGACAGTCTGCAAGCTGCTGTGTGTTGAAGTTGAATACCTCATGTGTATAGGTACACTTGGCCAACAAAGCTGATTCTGATCATCTCTCTTTAGATGTGGTCATTTCAACAGCTTGTCATCCTACTGAGAACATCATCGCCTCTGCAGCCCTGGAGAATGACAAGACCATTAAACTGTGGAAGAGTGACTGTTAGGACGACTGACTGTTACACTGACTGACTGATTGACTGACTGATTGACTGACTGTTAGACTGACTGATAGTTTGATGAACTGCCAGCTAAACACACTCATAGCTGGAACCAGCAACCATGGAGCAAGACTGTGTCGTCTCCATAAACCAAAATGACCAGACTGTTTTAAGGCTCTGGGTCTAATGGTTCACCTCCACCATCCCAGCACCAGAAGCAGCTGTTTAATGGTCTGGTTCAGCATCCTCATTCAAACAGACAGAATGTATTTCTGACTGGTTGTGAAAAGACCACATCAATTTGAAGAGACACAAACCGTGCCTTTTGGTTTTTAAGGCCTCAGTATAAGTTCTGAGCTGACAGTTTTCTTTTTCAGGCTTGAGAAATGGACAGTGCAGTAGTTTAGGTCTTTTTGTTTTTAATGTTTTGTTTTATACAATTCCAGTTAAGTTGAGCTCGTTCTGGTTAATTGTTAGAAAATCCATATTGAAAATTCAAGAACGTTGTCATTGTGCAAGCACAACAAAATTGCATATTCACCATTATAGAGATTGACAGATGCTCTGTCTGGTGTTGAGGTGGTTTACTGGTAACCAGAAATAGCCTGTCTCCATCCCAGACCAAAACCTAGTCTACATTCTATGCCCTATATCCGAGGTCCCCTCCTTAAACAGGGACTTTGGAAGCAGCCCGATATAACAGACTAAACTACAACCTGCAGCATTATGCCATCGGCCGTCTTAGGTGGCCGATGTCTTACTGGACTTTGATCAGTGTGTTCTGTTGTTGGATTGGTCATCTGTCTCTTAATGGTATTGTTTACTGTCAAGAAGTAGGAACATGTAAACCAGAGCAAACTGCTTTGATTCACAAATCCCTTTGTTGGGTTGTGTGATGGACACGGTCCCCAGAGAGCGTTTCATTTTGATTTGTAAGCCCATTGTTACACTACTGCTGTTTGAAGTGAAAGAGATGGCCAAAGCAGAATCATGTGGAGGCATCACAGTGACAGTGAACCACTCACATCATTCAGAATGCTTTGATTCACAAGGTCTTTGAAAATGGAGTGGTGACCTATCCAGGGTGTTTCCTGCCTTCTGCCCAGTGGGTGCTGGGATGGGCTCTAGCACGACTCTGCGACTGGACTTTGAATAAGGCGTTGACGATGGATGGCATTATAATAGAGTCTGACTTGGTCGCCTGGACTCAAAAGTCAAAAGCAGTATTTTGGGATCTTTCATGAGCATTGATTTTGATAACTCCCTCAACAAGGTAAGGATTCTAAGAAAAGTATCAAGAATTAACTTAATTCTGCAGAGATGCAACTTGATACTGGTGCAGTCGGCTTTCCAGTCAATACAAGGGAACTTGGGACTATTTAGTCCTCATGACAAATGTCAGATTTAAGAGCTAAAAGAAAAGACAAATGGATTTCTCAGGAAAGTAGAAACTGTCTTTCCTGTTAACAAGGGATCAGGAATGTGAGGCTGTTAGAGTGTCGGGGAGACAGCACAGGGCCATCAAACTGCCATCAGACTCCAACTGAGACGACTTGACTGATGACTCCGAGACTTCAGAAACCCCATATGAGACTAACTGAACCTAAATCAACATTCACAACAAAGACGCATCATCATCGCCCCCCAGATGTGCCCCCCCCCCAGCTCTTACCCGGTGTGGTCTACTGGCCATCAGATTATTTGATAGAAGGAAGAGAAATCAACATTGTAACGATCTTTTTCATTTATGTCATTGAGCTCTTTGTAAATAAAATTTGCTGTTTTTGGCTAACAAAGGCGATGAATAGGTTCTTGGAGCAAACAATCCGATTTCATATACACACGTGCACATACATGGATGGAGGAACCCGGTGGTCACTATTCAAGTGTAAACCATCTTTATTTCAGTTCAATATTCTAATGGACCATTGATGATTCCATCGGATATCAAACTTCTCTTCATCAATAAAATGGCTGCTCTCCTCGTAGTCCTGATGTGTCACCACCATCTCATCATAGTCAGGATTCTCAGCACGAAGCTTCCCTACTTTCCAAAGGTAACGGATGGGGTTTGGTGGTAGCATTACAGAGACAAGGAAGTGGGCAGGGGCAAGTGCCCTCACCTCACACAGCCTCTCAGGGTCCAGGGAACAAGCGGTTTCCTCCAGCCAAAACTGTTCCTGTCCAAGTGGGGATGCATTAATCACGATGCTTGTGTCTGCAGACTCCACCTTAAACATTTCCTTTCCAAAGAGGTGATCCAGACTGGTTGACCTGATAACCCTCCTAATGGCAGAGCGTAAGATAGGCCACACGGGGCTTGGCTGCATCTCGTAGACTGGCAGAAAAGGTTTCCAGTCTTGAAGTCTTGGAGTGAAGTCGTCACTTCAGCCCAGGACGTTCGCACAAGGTCCAAGCACGGCAACCTGTCAACTAAAGGTCCAAGTCGTTAGCTAAAAGCTAGCAAGCTTTGATGAACGTTACAATATACACACATACACACATACGTACGTCCATACATACATATCCCACTCCAGCCTTCATTGGGTGAAAGGCAGGACAACACCCTGGACAGGTCGGCCTTCTATCCCAGGGCTTGACCAGTTCAGGGTTTAGTGTCTTGCTCAAGAACATTTGAGCAGATACATATCAGTAACTAATCATTAGTAAAATAAGACATTTCTTTATTAGTCCCGTGAGTGGACATTTGCAATGTTGTAGCATTAGATAGGAAAACAGTAAAGAGGCAGTAAACATCGAAACCTTGGCATTTCAAGATGTATATGATCATTTTACTGCACGCTGAACTGAGATACTGAGACTCTGAATGGCATCAAGTCCAGTTGTCTTGATGTCTACTCAGTGATCCAGGTAAGGGAACCACCGTAAAGGTGAACCAGTTCATCTGGATCAGAGGTTTATCCAGAGACGTCTCCTCTCTCCTCCAGGAGGCATGTTGAGTCTGAGCTGACTGCAGCATCCCCACCCTGATCAACAACACAGTGATACCACACCACTAAAGGCTGGCTTCATATGAGAGCTGCTCATTGGCTGGACATTCAGTGGTCATGAGGACTATTCACAGAGGACTGGGGAATAGGATCAATCACAGCATTGTCACATGATGACAGATGTATTATTTATATTATCTATTTAATTCTTGTTTCATGATTGTATGTAAATCACTATGTAACCATTTGTTTTTAAAAGTGCTATATAAATAAAGTTTTCTTTAGTTACGTACCTGGTCAGCTGTTTTTCCATTGGTATAAGGGGACATTCTTTGACTTTCTTTTTTATTTGTTGAGTACTCTCCCCTCTGCTGTCAGTTTACTTGAAGAAGTTATAACGTTTTACACATAAAGTACTTCACACAAGTGTACTTGAACAACCAGAGTAACATCTAAACAGCCTGAATCTTGAAGAGATTTAACAGATCCATAGTGGAGACAGGATGTGTACCATGTGCAAGATGGAAAATACTTTTTAAACTTTGCTGTCTATGGTAGGATGTGTGTTTAGGGTTATCTGGAAGTGGTACATGCCTACACCTATACAGTATGCGTGGTATTCATATATGCCAAAGGCAATGGGAAAACACCCAATGCAGTTCCTCACCAGTAGTTGGCTTCAAGTCACAGCGAGGCTCTGATAACAGCCTCTAGAGTGTATTTTGAGTGAGAGTAGTATATGTGTGTGTGTGTGTGGGGGGGGGGGGGGTGTAGAGGATACATAGCTCAACGCTACAAGTCCACATCAGTCATTATTTTTCATAAACCTAAATCATGTCGGTTGTATTACGTCTTTCTCTAATCTCTGTGCATGCATCCAGACATACATAAATAGCCATCTCCTACTATTAGTCTCTGCCTCTCTCCATTGGTCTCTGGCTCTCACCATCTCTCTTTTTCTCTATGTGGTTGTTGCTATGGTGACTTGGCAACCATAGGTGGTGTGAAGTAAGATGGTACTTTATGGCTTCCCGAAGAGCTCCACGTTCTCCCTGGGTCATTAGATGTCTAGTTAGACAGGAAGACAGAGGCAAGAGATTAGTGTAGGCAAGGAGAGCCTTGCTATATTGCCCCTGTGTGTGTGTTTGTGTGTGTGTGTATTGGTGTATATGTGTGGTGTGTGTGTGTGTGTGTGTGTATTCACATGGACTCCAGCACATTGTAATTGAATGAGTAGGTGAGTAAGGAAAACATTATTTTTATAGCACTTTTAAAAACACATGGTTAAAGTGCTTTACATGGCATGTAACACAAGACAAAAAGATATCATCAATAACATGAAAACTAATGACACAGATGGACACACACAAAGCTAAAAACTAAGCACAGCAGGCCTATAAAAAGGCCTGCTACAAAATGTGGGTTTTCATAGCTGCTTAAAACCATCCCAAGGTTCTGCACATGTCATGGCTGGGGAGGATTATTCCAGAGATTTGGGGCTAAAAGTGCAAAGGCACGGTCACCTCAGTTGGGCAGTTGGAGTGGGGGGATGGATAAAAGACTGAAGTTTAAGGATCAGAAGGGTCAGGAAGTCAAAAGAGGATTAGAAATGTATTCAACATCTATCTTTTAATATACCCAGCATCTCTCCCCAGCCCATGACAGACAATCAGCCGGAGTCCTTTGAATTTAAACTTAAGTCATACTAGTCCCGGAGAGCCCTCTGACAGAGCCCTGGGTGAGGATCACATGCTGCATGATGCCTTATTATTCAAACCAGTGACACTGCGACATGTACTCCTCATGGAGACCCCTTCTCAGAAGCTACTGTTAGGAGGCTGTTCAGGGAAACAGCCTCTTCGTATGCTGCTGCTCGTCTCACTCAAGAGCACTCGCCAGCACTGATTACACCAGGGTCCCTGCAGAAGTCTCCCCCAGAGTATATCCATGTACTAATGGACACAGCATGGCACCAATGTTCACGTGTGCCTGCCAACTCTCACACACATCATCAGGTTTTGTGACAACAACCGATGCACAAGTCGAGGTCTGTAAATTCAAAAGTCCCGATGTGCCTGGCAGCAGACTTAATCTCGTGACATGCACCGCTAACCCGCGGTGGGAGCTGGGTTTGTTCCTACTCAGTACTTGTGTTTGAGCTGACCTCAGGACACTGTGGGGCTTGAAGTGTGCATGGTGAGGCCGTGCAGGACTCCAGGAAGGACCAGGACGGTGATAACCACCAGCAGAGCACCAGGCCTCTGGAGCACCATGCCTGAGGCTCTGCACAGCGGTTTGTCCAGTGTACCATCATAGCAGGGGCAAATCAGTCCTCTGAGTCTCCTCAGAATGTCTGTGGCACTGCTAACGCTGTGTTCTGAGGTGCTGCCTCATAACAAGCTGCCACTCTGCAGACAGCCTTTCTCCCTCAGTCACTGCCTGCTTTGAGGAGACGCTGGAGGCACTTGTGTGCTCCTGTTAAGGGCTGTGTGTGCTCCACATGGCCTACGTCAGCCGTGCCTCTGCACCAGCTCCACTCCAGGGACAGACATGGCAGCAGCCTGCACCGGGCTTGGGGGTGGGCGTTCCCTTGCAGGGTGGAGCCCAGAGATCAGCTCCTCATAGAAGATTTATGAATTTCCATTTAGAATGATGGCGATTAATTGGAGCATTTAGACCACTGATCAGAGCTTGCCCATCTTCCTGTGGAACATGGCTGCCTCACGTGAGCCCCCTGTCCCCTTATGCCGGGGGGACACACATGTACACGTGTGTTACACACATATAACACGAAGACAAGTGCATGCATAAACACACACACACACACACACCAGAGTCCGTGTCGGAGCCCTCTAGGAGCCCCAGCACAACGTGTAGATCACTAGCCTCTCCAGCGCTGTGTGGACACCACTCACCGCCGCAGGCACGGAGACCAGCGCCTTTGTCTTCTCCATTGTATGATGGTAGGCATGGCAACATGCGCAGGGGGAGCAAGGGAATTAGGACCTCCCACTGACATAACATTTAATCTTTATTTACATAATCCTCATCTTACACACACAAGCAAGTGGCTCGTCCCCCCACCATGGAGGAGCCTGGTGGGTGGGGCAGAGACCGTGTGTGTGTGTGTGTGTGTGTTTAACACTCCATGAACACAGCAACTAACCCTGGACTGTGAGTGAGGAGGGTCAGACAGAGAGCTGGAGTATCTAAAGGGGCTGTGGCAGTGAGCTGCGGCTGCAGGTGGAGGGGGAGGGGCCATGGGCCCAGCCCACGAGGCATGCAGACAAAGACCATTGTGAATAGTTGAGGAAATAAAAACTGTTCACACCAAGCCCGAGTCTGACAACCTTACAGTGCAGAGGCCTTGGCATAGAGACGCAGTGTATTCCCATTGATGAGGCCACTAGGCCACAGGCTATCATCAGCACCTTCAAGCCCCACCCATCAAGGTCCAGTGCCAGCTGGCCACACCCCTCCATGCTCTTCATCCATCCTCCTGGACTAAGAGCCACCACCACACCTCTCTCATCTCTGGCCCTCTGTGCTCTATGCTAACATCCAGATGTAAGCAATCTGACTTGAAGGCTACATGAAACCTTTCATCAGAACCAGGACGGGGTTTAGATGACCCGTGGTTTCATTCCCCAGAATCCAGACGGCATCAGGCAGGACTAGAACAGACTCTACACACAGGATGGCTTGTGTATTTCAAGCCAATGTAAAAAGTCGCACCCATTTGAAGACTTCATCGGTCAAGTGTTGTGTTGCTGCTCCATGTTCAGGACACGGAGAAAGCCATGAAGCCAGACAGGTGTCACGTGGCCATGCAAACTCACATGGCCAGTATACCAGGTTCAGACTCGTACTGTGACCTGTACACAATGAGAGAAAGTCTCATCACTCATACAGGAGACATCTCCAGTCTCCACTGACTGCAGGTGTCCCCATCCTCAGTCAGCACAGAGGCATAAAGACCCAAACCAAACATTAGTTTCATATGTAAATCACCCTGACCATCAACTAGACTCACACTGGCAGCACGCAAAGACTCGAGTTGTGAAGAAATAGATTTCCCCTGTAAACTGCTAGGCACTTGATATGGATTAGGCTAAGTCAACATTATTATTGTCATCATCATCAATATTAATATTGTTATTATTATGATCATCATTATCACTAACAATAATTTTGTATATATGAAATTTAATTAAAAAGCAAAACTATATGGACCAATAACTGGAAAAGAATTCGGTGTTGCTCCTGTGATCGAGCAAACACTTCAAACATCATCCTGAGAGTAACCAGCCAGGATATCAATATCCATTACAGTTCATATCCAATGGACTGCATGTGGTGGACAGCAAAGTATCAACGAACATCCTCTCTAATGATGAAGCACGTCACTTTGTTTAAACTACAGTGACAAGATAACCACCAGGCTGTCACCAGGAATTAGCCCGCTGTGGGTTAAATACAGGGAAGGGAGTAAAACATGCCCGATGCACGTTTTAGCTCTGGAATCTTAATATTTTCTGAAAAGGAATTAATGAGGATATCCTGTTACTCGGTTTCTCCCTCCCCTCGTCTCTCTGTGACATGCAATTCATTCAGCGAGCAATCTGTCTCTGAGGAGGCCAACTATCAGAGACATGATCCATTTACTTTGATCTGGCGGTGATGGAGTGCAGCATTTGTTCTCTGCCTGGCTCCATTCTAACAGCTTCATTGATGACACATGAACCTGGCACAGTCCTTAATGGGACCTCATACATAATGCTGAATGAGGGGCGGCCATCATTGCATGTGAGAAGATTAAATGGATGAGCCATAACAAGGGTCCCTGCTGCCCAAGTCGACTACGCAAAGCCCACTAAAGAAGCTCTGCAGGTGTCCAGAGGCATGCATAGGGGCAGCATAGCTCAGTGGGTAGAGCAGTGGTCTGGCAATCAGAAGGTCACAGGTTCGATCCCCGGTCCTGCATACAGCATGTGGAGGTGTCCTTGAGCAAGACACTGAACCCCTAACTGCTCCCCGAGCGCCACATGTTGGCAGCTCACTGCTCCTATACAATAGGTTGGGTCAAAAATGGAGAGAAATCCACATTTCCCCTTGTGGGACTGATAAGGGAATCCTTTTAAAAAAAAGATTATTATGCAGACGTCACAGTCAGGCTACAGGAAGGGTGGCATCACGTGTGAGGCCAGAGACTGGAGTCAGGCTGAGCCACACCACAAGGTGTTTGGACCGAGTGGTGGTAGCATCAGTGCAAAGGCACATTGGTGTGTTGTAGGAATCTTTTTCTATGGTGTCAAGTCAAGTCAGTGTTATCTGTATAGCCCATTATCACAAATTAACCATGTCCCTCAGTGGACTTTACACCAACACCTCCTGTCCTCAGAGCCTCACATCAGATCAGGAACAACTTAAAACCCTTTAACAGGGAGAGAGACAGGAAGAAACCTCAGGGAGAGACACAGAGGAGGATCTCTCTCCCCAGACAGACAGACAGGTGATGGAGGATGTGAACACAGGATAAGACACAGAGGAGGATTTCTCTCCCCAGACAGACAGACAGACAGACAGGTGATGGAGGATGTGAACACAGGATAAGACACAGAGGAGGATCTCTCTCCCCAGACAGACAGACAGGTGATGGAGGATGTGAACACAGGATAAGACACAGAGGAGGTTCTGATGATAACTGTTCCCTTAACAGTCTCACAAGTGGAAATCTGCTATTCCCTGCATTTTAACCCATCCTATCATAGAGGAGCAGGGAGCACTTAGGG
>OMLC01047605.1:4114-14515 GCA_900302585.1 Regalecus glesne | reverse complement strand
AAAAAAATCAACATGACCTTCTTTACCCTAACATTCACTTTCCTATCCCTAGGTTTTGAGCAGTGGCATAAACCCACCCACCCCAACTTCACAGACCCACCTCCCCCTACATCTTCCTACTGACCTAGCTTCCAGACAAAGCCTCTCCCCATGTCACCAGCTCACAGGCGCCCAGAGTCCAACACCTCCATAAAACAAGACAGGTCAATTTGATCAGCCAGTGGAGCGAAGAGTCCCAGCCTGCATCTGGCCATGATTAAATCCATGGGGCTCGAAGGACCCCAAGGGGCTTCATTCAGAGGCTTATTAGTGGCACCTATTGGGGGAGTAATCAAACACAGGTGTTCACCGCAGCGCCCGGGGACTCCCTCGAGGCAGCGTTTAAACTATGGGGTGGCTACGGGCAAGATAGATGAATGCTAACTAATAAAGGTACACTGTGGATGAAGGGAGAAGGGTGGGACGTGACTGAGAGAGAGAGAGAGAGAGAGAGAGAGAGAGAGAGAGAGAGAGGATGTTTATCTATATGATGGTAGAAGACCTAGAACTTGACAGAATAATGCATAATGCAAGATTACTTCAGCGCATTGTGATGGACATTTCAAAATCAAGGGAAAACTGCCAAGTTTATCCCCGTTCTCTTTAATTAGCCCAGCACAGAATCACGTTGTCCTTTCCAAAGATTCTCATGAAAGGTTTCTGTGAGGCAGCACAGCAGAGGGAGCAAAAGAAACTATCACCGGCCTCCCATTTATTTTGAAACAAAGTGGGGGAGAGGAGAGTGGGCAGGGGAGGAAGACACCAGAAGTCACACTGTGCCCAGCTAGGTTTACTCTGCCGCCAAGGTGATGGATTTTAATTTCATTAAAGAACTTGCAGACGGAGAAGACTTAAGACCTAGAGGGCTGCTACAGCTCAGCACACATAAAGCTCTCTGGTCCTTTTTTTTTACCCCGGTTAACACCCTGACATACTGCTGGTCACAGTACAGCACTGGACAGCTACAGCTCTCACAGATTAGAGTCACAACTCATACCTCTGTCCGTGAGAAAGAGATACAGAGAGAGAGAGAGAGAGAGAGAGAGAGAGAGAGAGAGAGATGCTAATAAACAAAATCAACCAGCAGGAATAAGTGTCAGGGTGTTTGGAAATTGATGAGCAGCTATTAGATGCTTTACCGGACGCGCCCTTTATCTACAAGCGCAAACAAGATGCCTTCACACATGCACATAGGCAACATTTAGAAAGCTTTCTGGTTTCCGGAGAAGTGACAAACCATGCATGATAAACCCGAGAGAAGGTCAATTTGTATTCACCCGGTTAATTTTCTCCCTTTTTAAAAGGCTCTTTCTGCCTGTCACATCTTGCCCAAGCCGGTGTGCACTAAAGGGACATTGTGGTAAACAGTAACACAGATTAACATAACAAGACAATCAGGAGACTCATTCCAGTGTGAAGGTGAGAAGACATTTTATTAGGAATCGACAAATAAGCAGCACATGACGCACTCATCCATATAAGCTCTGATGAATTCAATCAATTTACATTTTACAAGGCCATTACAGGCGCCTGCTTAATTACCTGGAGTTGCTCTGCAATAAACCTTACCAAGGCTGTCACAGAGAGCTGCCATGTCAATGAGATACATATATTTATTTATCCATCCATCCATCCATCCATCCATCCATCCATCCATGGTCAACCTCTTGTCTGCAGTCAGGTTGCGGATTCATTCTGGAGCCCATCCCAGAGCTCATTGGGTGAAAGGTGGGGACACACCCTGGACAGGTCACCATGCCATCACAGGGCTCGAGCAGATAGGTGCTCAGTGTCTTGCTAAAGGAGACCTCAACCCACTTTCTGAAGGAACCAGGGATTGAACCACCACTCTTCTGATTACTAGATGTCTGCCTTAACTCCTGAGCTATGCTGCCTCTTGAGTACTATGTATGTAGTGTGAGCTATCTGAGATTGGCTTGAAGCCAATGGAGCGCATCAAAGCCTTGACATATCTCACCGTTAATAAGGCTTTTTAAAAACTTGCTTTTTATCCGTTTGAGGCTTACAGCTTTAAATGAAGCTGATTTACTCATGCTGAGAAAGAATAATGTCAAATGGTGTCTGGAATGGCAATCTAACAGATGAACCAACACCTCCGACAAAGTCAATTACGGCGACATATAGACTGACCTCAGCAAACTGCAGCCGGCTGAAGGTGCTGCTCGGAGGGGCGGTTATCCGGAGGTTCTTCTTCGGAGACACCCAGGTCTCCAGGGTCTCCAGCTTGCTGGTTGCCAGGTTTGTGGCATGATGCTTAACCAAGTAGCCCTGGAACTGGTCTGACTGGAAGTAGAGATGCACCGACACCGGGTGACCCATTGGGAAATACCTGACAACCCACAGAGCATTGAAAGAGGATCCGTTAGCACAACTGATAGCTTCTGATGTAGCTAGAAAGCCACTTGAAAAAGGCTGACTCTGTAAGAAGAGAGGAGTATTTAGATTTGTCTGAACAGGAACAGAATGGGACCAGTTTTATATATTAATTCAATGACCTCCCCTCCAATGCAACTGTTACTTGAAAAAAAAAAAGTAGATCGTTTGATTGGTCAAAGTGAGGGGCTGCGGTAGCTCAATGGGTTGAGCGCACACCTTAGGAACCAATTAGTTAGAGGCAGCAGGTTTGAATCCATTAATCCAGGAAGGGCATCTGGGCTTAATCCCCCAAGCTCCATCTAAGTCTTTTTCCAACCCCACAACATGGAGATTAATCAAGTCACATAAAATGGACCTTTTCTTTTAGTCTGATTGGTCAACGATGTGCTCAAATTGTGCTAAACATTCCCATACAGCATGAGAAGACGTGCTTTACTTGTTTCCCCATTTAGCTCTTTCCTAACTCAAGAGGAGACAACTAAAACTCGTCTTTCTTCTTTTCTTCCTGGAGATTATTCTGCTCCGCAGTGAGTCTTATTTGTCAGGGACATTTATAAAGAGTGTAGATGTATATTGTGACTATCATTTATAAGCCACTGCTGTGTTATCATACATGCATCTCACTTTAGATACACTGGTAGTTTGCATTATCAGCCTCTAAGACCAAAAAATAGGTCCTAAATGAGGGATTTTGAGGTTTGGTGAATTGCATTTATATCTTAAAACTGAAATAGACAATACGTGATGACTGAAGTGACAAGTTTCTCAACATATACCATTTCTTGGAATGTAATTTGCCAAATTAGCCAATGACGTACAATGTTGATACGTGTAAATTTAGAGTATATAATGAGAATATATTTTATTGGTTTATAAAAGTCACCAAATAGTGTACCATAGACACACACACACACATCTTAATGTGCAGTCAAAAGAATCCCAGCAGATCAGAGAAAAGGAGCTCACACACTAGATTGAATGCTCCAACACGGACTTAACCCAACGCAGATGTATTCCCGCATGCTTAACATTTGCAAACAGCCTTCATCAAAACTTCAATAGAATCTAGTTCAACGTATGGATGAACGTTAACCATGGCAGAAGAAACTTGAGTTGGAGTATTTATTTTAGTGTGCGAGTCCCATTTCTCCAGTTCATAAAAGTCCCACATATCACAGTTTTCACAAAACTCCATACTTTGTTATACCAGTGTGTTATTGTGCAGAGAGAAGAGTGGATGTTTTGTTTTTGATGCAAGGCTGTATAGTTTAAACAACCCTTCCATTTTTGAGTCCAAGTCCCGAGACCCAAGCTCCCTTGGAAATAACTCTTTTGATAAAATGAGTATTTGTTTGTTGGATTTGTGCTCAGAGGGCTCTGAGGGGGCAGGATCAGGGAGAACCTAGACTGCAGCCATCAGGGCCAATTGACAAAGCAGCTGTAGTCATGATCCATCCATAACCATACACTATGGTTAGGGTTAGTAAGACCTCAGAGCAGACTCAGACCTGACTTTATTTATCAACACAGTGACATTAACCCCCATCCCCATCATCACCAAGACCCCCCACCCACCAAAACACACACACACACACACACACAGCCAATCACACATTGTTAGTCTGTTGAAAAAGGGTGACTCAGGTCATCATTTCAATTGAACCAAGCTGTAGGTCTTGGTCCCTTGATCAGTCTGTGGCTGTTTGTGTGTTACTGCACACTGAGCAGAGGGTCTGAAGGCAGACAGCCCGAGTAGCTTCTGGGAAAATAAACAGGGGCTGGAATGGGCGCTACTGGGGAAGACTTCACAGCTGCTCTCTTCACATCTCCCATTCCTCTCCTCCTTTACTCATCCGTCCCCTGTCGGCACCCAACACGCTTTCCTTTCCCCCGTACATCCTTTTCAAACACAGAAGCAAGCGCGACGTGCAAAAGTGCCCAATGCGAAAGACAAACAGACACACACACACACAGACACAAACACGCCTTTACTCCTGGCTCCCTAGTTCCAAATGCTTCATCAGTATTCCTCTTGTGGACCGGGAGTCAACCCGTCCTGGTAAATGCTACCCTGACAAGCAGAACAGCAAATATTTACAGCCACAGGGACGGCACTCCACACACTCTCCTTTCTCACTCCCGCTTTCCATTTGCCTCCGCTTGGTCTTCCTTCCTCTTGTTCCCTTTCTTTCCTCCATTCTCCTCCTTTCCATCTACTCTTTAGTGTGTCCCCTTACTCACCGGTCCACCCTCTCTCAATCCAATAGAGGCTGCAAGTATCAGAGCCAGAGGGTAGGGGCTGGGGGCTTGGATCACATAGAAGCACCATTCAAGCCCTCTCGCCAACATCTCTCTCCAACCCAGTCACTGCAGACTGCTGGAAGGCCTAAATCCCTCTCTCTCACTCCAGTCTCACACATACCCGGGCTGCCCTGACCATCTGTCGGAAGCACATTTGAATTCTACACGCATCCACATAAGTACGCACATAAGAGCAGACGCGGATGTGTACACACGCATCTCTGTGTGTCTGCAAACACACTCACGCAACAGGAACACAAACATCTATATATCCTCGCCGGCAAACAGATAAGTGAACAACGTATGCGTGGGCACGTCCTCCGGAACAAATACAAACAAATGCGCACAACCGCCACGCGCGAGCAAGCGCGCGCGTGTGCGCGAGTGCGCACGCGCGAAAGTGCAAAGTGGAATACAAAGGCAGGTTGCTCTCTGTTCATCAACTCGATGACCCACCTCTACGTGGTTGACAAGCGCTGGGTCGGTGTGTCAGGAGGGGGTTGGGGGAGGGGGGTGTCTTCACAAAAGTAGATGCTTTTACGACATGCTCATTATCTGGCAATTATGCAGACATTTGTATTTGCTAACACTCCCTTACAGATGCACGTACACACAGACAAACAAATATCTCCCCCCCTCCCATTTCTGTTGCTCTCACTCGTTATTAGCAGATGGAGGGTATGAGTAGAAACAGCTGTAGCACATAGATGGAGTGATTTTGAGGTTTGACAGATGGGAAAATGCTTTCTCTCTCTCTCCACTTAACTAACCAAAGGGCTCTGCAAGAACACACAAATTAAAGCAGCCAAGGACCAGCACCATCCAAGACCCCTCTGCCTTACTGAAGCCCCGTTTACACGAAGGAGCTACCGACTCAGCTGACGTCACATAGGATTCTGAGTGGAGCGACCCGTGGGGGGGATTAGCATCAGTGGCATCACCTTGTGGGAGCAACAAGAGGAGCCGTCTAAAGTAGAAAACTTAATTAGAATCACTCACATAGTAGATAACCAACAGTAGAAAGCAGAAGATTAGTCCTGGATATACTGCAGAGGCCATTGAGTCCTTATAGTGTTATCTATCTATCCATCCATCCATCCATCCATCCATCCATCATCAACTTCTTAACTGAAGTCAGCTTGTGGAGTCATTAGCGTTCATTAGGTGTGGAAAATCTATTAATATCTCACCTTTCCAAGTGAGTAATTTAGAGCCCACCCTGACTTTTTTCCTAATCTTTGCTCATTACTGCTGAATCTGCTTTGACGTTTGAGGACTTCGCAGTACAGGCAAAACACGTCCTTACCATTTAATAGCTTGGTTATCATTCTGCTCCTGTAGGCCCATAAATTTGCTGCAACTCTTACTAAAGCGAAAAATCAAGCTGAGAAAAAATATGTTCCATATCATCACCAGATATAGACAAGTGAGGAGTGCATGTTTGCTTTTTTTTCTCCTTCTTTTAGCCACATGCGTATGCTCTAATGACACTTTGCAAGTTGTACAAGTACCACTAATAATACATTGGTCTCAAGTGACAGCTTCCAACACCATGACCTACATAGATTCATCACCTCCGGGGAAAATTGACTGAAATGTCACATCATCTTACAGACCAAACCGCATTACCCAGAGTTCCCAGCTGCTCATTGATACTATCTGTTGTCCCTAATGATGAATTACTTTGACATCCAATGCCTCATATAGAGAGTTTATGAACACAAACACAAAAGCTTTTATTGGGCTGACGCTTCCTATGCCAATATGGGTGTGTCTGCCCCGAGAGAATAAAGACATGTTTCTATGAATGAATTGCACCTGTCGACGGGTGTGGATGTCAGTGCACTTCAGTCTGTGTATGTGGTCTGTATGCATTTATGTGTAAATGGTGAATTGACTCGTTTTTATAAAGCACCTTTTTAGTCTAGTGCCCACTCAAATCACTTTACAGCGTATGTCTCAAATGTATCGAGCATGGGGATTAAGGCCGGATGCCCTTTCCTGACGCCCAGTGGTGGGACCCAACCTGTAACATCTGACTGGGAGGCACATGGTCTACCGCTGAGTCACTTCGGCCCCAGTGTATGTGCGAGAAATATTTACACACAGAGAGTTAGTTTGCGTGTGTGAGCAGATTAAACTCATTTTTGTTCTATGCGGTGCATTTCAAATCATAGGCTTTATCTTCATGCTGGCACTGAGCCAGCAGAAACATAAAACACTGGCTGATTGGCAATTTCTCGGAGTGCAAGGTGCATTTTTCTCGGATGCGACTGCTTGGTAATTTTGTGGCTTGAAAGGAAGTCAACTGCGCCAAGACGGGTGGAATGATGCAGCTGGGGGTGTGATACCGCAGATCAGTTGGTGAAGAACAATTTTGGTTTTAGGCTTAGAATCGCACTTAGGCCTCTAATTGCTTAGATCATGTCTAAGCACAGATGCAGGTAGCTGGAGCCATCTTCGTCTAGTAGTCTAGGTGCAGGATTACAGGAACATCTATTAAAATGTGTTTTCAACGGGTATCACCCCACTGACATGAATCATTAAACAAATGGTAACAACTAACTGAATGCAACATTAATCGGAAATAAATCATCAATGTGTGGCTGTGGAATTTGTGCGAATCAATTTTGCACTTGCTGATTATGCACTTGCCTATGATGCATGGAAAAGTCAACCTAACGTGACAACGTGAATGTCTGACATCTGGTCGAGGATCCCATGGATCACAGCACTCCTGTCGAATTGTCGTGGGAAGGAAGTATATTCTTCTATAGATCCCTTGAGTGGAGCTGGACAGCAGATTTTTTTTTCTTATGACTAAGTAACGGGCTCTGGATGTGAAAATCCATTCCTGTGTCAAACTATAGCCTAAACTACTATGTGCATTGTCTCTGATCCTCTCTAGGCTTGTGGAAATCAATTTGTAAGTCATGTCAGCCAGGTTTTTTGGTAATTATATCCTTGAATACTGCGTCAAATATATGTTGCTTTGTCCTAATCTACAAGGATGGAGTATATCATTGAAAGATGGTGGCAGCACAGGGGAATAATTCATGTCTCTGGGATTTCATTCTTCCAAGTTAATCGATGAGTAATGTAGAGCCCTTCGGATACCATTCCCTCCTCATCCATCATGAAAATGACAATACGCTGTGCCATAACATATATAACGGGTATGAGAGGAGTACACGTGCTTGGCCAAATCAAAGCCCGTCCCAATTTCACCTGCTTAAAATGAATTTATTCTAATTCAACCCCTTTATTAATTGCACTGCAGTGACAGCAGACACAAGTCGGCATACTGATAAAGGTGCTGTTACCAAATTACTTAAAATATAGTTGGCACGCCCTCTCTGGGGAACCATCACCTTATTGTGGTGGAGACGTTTGTTTTTCCCTGTAAACCTGAGAGCTGTGTTGTCTGGAGTCTTCTCAGGCTCCCTGGAAAAGTCTACTCTTAGGTGCTGGAAATGAGGGTCCGGCTGAAATTTGAACCACAGATTGAAGAGGAACAATGTGAATTCCGTCCTGGTCATGGAATAACAGACCAGCTCTTTACGCTCACAACGATCCTGGAGGGGGCCTTGGAGTGTGCCCATCCGGTCTACTTGTGTTTTGTAGATCTGGAGAAGGCTTATGACCGGGTCCCCAGGGAGATATTGTGGGAGGTGCTGTGAGAGTATGGGGTGAGGGGGTCACTACTCAGGGCCATCTAATCTCTATATGCCCAAAGTGAGAGCTGTGTCCGGGTTCTCAGTAGTAAGTCAGACTTGTCCCCGGTGGCAGTTGGCCTCTGCTAGGGCTGCACCTTATCACCTATCCTGTTTGTGATCTTCATGGACAGGATCTCGAGGCATAGTCAAGGAAGAGAGGGGTTAGAGTTCAGTGTATTGAGGATTGCATCACTGCTTCTTGCAGAGGATGAAGTTCTGATTGCATCATCAGTCTGTGACCATCAGCACTCAATTGATCAATACACAGATGAATGGGAAGCGGCTGGGATGAGGATTAGTACCTCTAAATCTGAGACCATAGTTTTAAGCAAGAGACAGCAGGATTGCCCAATCCGAGTAGGGGAAGAGTCCTTACCCCAAGTGAGGGAGTTCAAGTATTCTGGGGTCATATTTTCCAGTGAGGGGAAGATGGAGCATGAGTTGGACCAGAGAATTGGAGCTGCTGGAGCAGTATTGGGCTCACTTTAGCAAACTGTTTTTACCATGAGATAGCTGAGTCAGAAGGCAAAGCTCTCGATCTACTGGTCAATGTTTGTTTCTACTCTCACCTATGGCCATGAAGTTGGGTCATAACAGAAAGAACAAGATCGAAGATACAAGCGGCTGAAATGGGTTTTCTCAGGATGGTGGCAGACGTCTCCCTTCGAGATAGGGTGAGAAGTTCAGACGTCCATGAGGGACTCAGAATAGAGCCGCTGCTCCTTCAAGTAGAAAGGAGTCAGTTGAGGTAGTTCGGGCATCTAATAACCACCTGGTCGCCTCTCTAATGAGGTTTTCCAAACACGTCAAGTTAGGAGTAGGACACAGGGTAGACCGAGGACCAGGTGAAAGGATTATATCTACACACTGGCCTGGGCACACCTCAAGATCCGCCGGTCAGAGCTGGTTTTATCCCCCCCACCTGAATTCCCCAAGTTGCCTACTGCTGGGTCAGTCTCTTTGATATCCCTCTAGAACGTCAACAGGAAGGAGGAAGCCGTAGCCTGTGAGTCCTCCAAGTCACATGACAACTAGCCCTTCCACACATCACGGTTTCGCGGGGAAAGCACAGTGCTTGGCTGTCAGAGGAGAATGAAGCAGAGTACTTTCCCTTCACTTAACCAAGAGGCCTGGACGACCCAGAGGGGGACACTAGCGAAACCAGAAATTCTTTATCCAACGTAACCCTTATACCCATGTGAGGCTTAGCCAATTATACCCCACTAACTTTGGACCTCCGACCGTGGTTGGAAACGGCGCAGTTGGGATTCGAACACACAAATGCATGATGCAGAGATGTACTGAACATAGGTGCCTTACCCCCCTACGCCACCGGAGGCCCCCCAGTCAGAGATAGTTGATGTTTCAAGGGAAAGGAAATATTGGAGTTCCGGCTGAAATCTGATACCTCTGCAACCCAGGCCCGGAAAACCAATTGATGATGGATGGACGGATGGATAGTTGCCGCATGTATTTGTTCCTGTACCCAGTTTCCCTAAAATGGAGTCCCCTATGCGTGTCTGTGTGTTTGCTTTGTGCATGTGACTGACCTGCATCTATTATCCTTTGGGTTGCCTTGCAGTGAGGCCACAGCCCTTGCCAAGCCAAGCCGGGAGAAGGAGTGGTAGTAAGTGAGCTGTGTGTCTGACAAACTGGCCACGCCATCTGGCTCATCATAGACATTCTCCCAGTAGGTATGAAGGCCCAGGATCCCCTGGGGAAATGGTCCAAACAGGTAGGCATCCAGCTGATTCACTATCTCCTGGTTTACACTGGCTTCAAACTTCCTGGCGAAGAAGGTGGGCCGAGCTGTTTGCTACAGAGATAGATGATGGTGGGCGGTAAAGGAGGGAGATAGGGTGGGAGGGAGGTAACAGAAGGACAAAGAAGGGACAAGAGATAAAAAGATGTGAAAGAGAGACTAAGAAATAGTGCCCGTGTCAGAGAG
>OMLC01047599.1:0-10508 GCA_900302585.1 Regalecus glesne | reverse complement strand
GATATATATATATCCCTTTCCCGAAGCGTGCCAGAATTCCAGTAAATCGGTCAGTGACAACCGTGACTGTCACCTGCTGAACACACGCACACCAGAAGAGCCAGATGGGCAGGGACAACATGTTGTTGACTCAACCAGACAGGAATGACCCGTGACATCATCAAGTTAAGACGGGCACGGTGACATAACCGTGACTGGGACAGGTGAGAGCGACTACATGGTATCAGGAAACCTCTCGGTTAGCACCAGCAGCAATTTATTCCAGGCTCCACTTCCAGGGTGATTCAGAGCCACGCTGAAAGAAAGAAAGAACAAGTCTGAAGAGTGCCGTCACAGCATGGGGATTGATATATTTGCTGATTTTATTTACAACGCAGACTACACACACACACTCACACACATAGTGTACACACAGGCCGCTACACGAAAGCAGGCCTCACGGCAATTCTCAATGCACGCCACCACATGAGAAGCTCCTGAGATTGAAAGAAGACTGATGACACCTTACAGGGGGTAACACTTGAGGTTTACACTCACAAAAAAATGCAAAGAAGAAATTTTAAAAAAAATCTGCAGTTCTGGACAATCGATGGAAATGACAAAAACTCTTTCAGAGGAAGGCCCGCCTGCTGACGTGGTCGAATCAGCACATCAAATCCCAGCCTTTTAGCCAGATGTGATTAAGGAATTATACAGGAGATTTAAGAACAGATTCTACCGTGCTACTTCTTTATCCACCACAATGAGTCATGTGCTACAGGAGTTGTGCTTCAATGCAAAAATAAAGAACACTATGGTGAAAATTAAAAAAACCGACACGGTTTGCTCTTCTAGGCCTCTTAGTCAACATAAACTCCGGGTACACGATCTGATAGATGTTATTCCCATCGGTCATGTGACTTTCTCATTGCCGCTATGTTGGATCATAACCTGGCCGTGGATACCGTAGCTACCAGTCGTTAATTCTGTTCACCATGTGCTTTTGCCGAATGTTTTTCCCCAAAAGTGCATTGAAACGTCCAGAACAGTTCATTTTTACCTTGTTCATGTGTTGTCTGCAGCAGTTTGCTATCTAGCGACAGGTTTTGACTCTGACATACGGAACATCCTTTTCCATCACAGGGTAAGATGACCTGAGAAAACCGGTTGCTACGTGTGTTCGTGGCCAGGCTGTGATCCAGCATGGCAGCAATGACGACATCACATGGCCGATGAGAATAATGGACTCCCAACACCTGAAGTGATTGACTGGTAAAGGAACCGTGATTCAGGTAAAAAACATCAAATCCTAAAGATTTTCCAACACTAGGATATATTTCTAGTAGCTCTCCTTCAGATTATGACCTAGATACGTACTTTCTGATTTTTATATATACATTTATCTGTAAATTCAATGCAAGATAAATGGAAAGTCTAGTCTCTACACTTCCACAGGTTCAGACTCTAGATCTACAGTTTTGTCTTCCTATGGGGAGGGATTGTAAAGTCTTGCTGCGGAGGCAGGGAATGGAACATGATCCGGGGCTTGTTTGGAGTCATTCAACATTAGAGGTCACTCAGATAGAAATGGATTGTATAGAACACAAAGTATATGAAGTTCAGTCATGCAGAATACAGGCTCAGGTTCTATACATTACAGTTCAATCTAACAGCTCCACGGTTGGTAGACAGCTACTGGATTAGCCCAAGGTCCCAGGTCTGAGACACAGCGATAAGAGGTACTTTCTTTTTCACGAGGGCGAGGGTTCAGATGGCACAGTATGAGTCCTGGGTTTGCAGTTTATATCAGCTCAAGGTTTTCCAACTGTTGTGGTTTGCTACTCTACGTCTGTCCGTGTTAGCTTGCTATACCCAGACAGTACGGCTTTGCTCAATGAAAAGTCCCAGAGAAGGCGACAGCGGTGGGCGGAGTTTAAGAGTTCAAGTCCGCCGAGGCTCCAGTCTGTAGGAAAGCTGTGTCAGGATCCTCTGGTTGTCGATCACACACAGCTTCCGGACGTAACTTCGCACCTCCGTGTGATTCTTGTTGGGCTGACATATGTCAGGGTCTGGAAGAAAGGAGACGAGAAACGATACCAAGATAGAGAAGAACCAACAGAGAAAGGAAAGATGTGATCCATCACGGACAAAGAGGAAAACCACCAGTTCAAAGGATAGCATGCTTAAAAACAACGCATCGACTCACTGAACGTCTGGCTTCTGCAATGCCTCACTTGTCGGATCGTGTTGGCTATGATACGCTGATGAGACAGTGATGAAAAACGTCTTCGGTCATTACATCGACCGGGACCATTAGAGCAGCACATCATAATATCATCACAAGACAGAACGCACTGCCGATGAAGAGCAACTCACCATCTTCTCAAAGTTGACCATGTTATCGATGAAGGTCTTGTTGCCCTCGTGGGTGAAGGTCATATCTGGGGGAAGACAAATGAACAAACTGAAGGATGACCACACATAAATGATACGTTACTCTCAAAGTTTACTTGATTGTCAAACAGTGATTTAATGCCTTGAACCACTTTGGGTTTCCTACACATAATCCCTATTCTGCAGAATACATGGAAGTGGACCTTTCAAGAGGAGCGGCATGAAGGGGATGATTGGCGGCTCCAGTTTGGTGACTGTGAGTCGATAGGTTCGATGGTTCCTGGACGGGTCCTGACAACACAAAGATCCCCGAGTTGACACATTACAAAGATAGATAACGTCTGAAGCAAACAGACCCTCTTGACGTGCCCCGACAGACGGATGCAGCACGGTGACCACCTACCATCATGCTCTCAAACTCGGCATAAAACTTCTTGAACTTGCTGGGGAGTTTCTAGGAACGACAGTGGAAAGGATCAGTGGCTTGTAACAAACCGTAAACTGGGAAGACATCACTCTAGCAACAGTGGCATACAGACATGTGGTGTCGCTTCTGTTGGAGATCTAGAAATAGCCCGGTTGGTTCGGTAGTGTTGTGATGAGGGTGTGAGCCTGACTTTACCTCCCAGGTCTGGGTCAGCCTGCTGACAGCAGGGTTGCTCATCCCCATAATGATGGCGAAGAATGAGTTCAGATTCTTAAACTCCCGACAGCTGCAAAGAGACACAAAAACCAAGATGCACGCAAATACACATAGAGTATAAATACACATATGTAAGTCAGTTAATGTATAGAGAACACGTCATCGTGGTCCTCGACACGATGGCTCAACAAAGCTTCCCCACTCACTGAGCAGCTATTTTGATGAACTTCTTCAGGAGCTGGACTCGTTTGCTGAGCTGTCCACACAGGCAGACCTCGGTGACCACCCACAGCTGAACCTGGTTGAACCTGCGCAGAAACAGGTCCAGGTTGGCCGTGGTCCTCCTGAAGCTCTGACGGCCAAACGTGTGGTACAGCAGCTCGTGCTGTGGAGGGATGGGGAAAAGCAAAGAGAGTGTGGAGAGTAGCTTCAGACCATTAGGGTCACCTTCAGGGGTACAGACGCTGTCATATAAAAACCATTCCCAAGTCTAAAATATGTTGTTTTATTTTTCCCCAAGGTGCCACAGAACTGCCGCCATGGACTATGCATCACAAGTCGTGGTCGGTCCTATGTGAGCCCATCCCGCTAAAGGTTAGTCTTAGTCAATACCTGAAATGATTTTTTTCAAGCTGATCTTTATATGAAGAATGATCATTAGTATCTACCGAATGTACAGACATCTAGTACTGCACTCAGTGTTGAAGTATACCAAGAGCCAGTGCAGATGGAGTGCACTGCCTTTTATACTGTGACAGTGAAGCAACTATATTCCACATCATGTGTCCTGTGGGTCTGGGTGGTTTCATGCCCACAGTTAGGATGTGTCCATGATCTACCTCATGTACACAGCTGAAGATCTCCCAGTCAAACAGGGTCATCTGATAGGCCAGGTCCTTGGAACTCATTAGCTCGAAACTTGACATGGTGCCCGCTGAAGGACCCTCTTGGTCTGGAAGAGGCGTCTAGATATGTGCCCGCACAAACACGTATAAACACACACAGAAATTCCCGCATACACACAAAAATATGTACATCAGGAAGAATAGTGTACGTTTAGATACTTGTAAGTGCACACAAACAGAAATGCACATGCAAACACACTACAGCAGCATAAATGACTTGGTCAGTTTTAAAACGGAATGATTTATAAAACCCCTGAGACAGTATGAGCAGCTGAAGCTCCAAGTCTCTCACCAAGTTATTGAGCTGGTCCCGGGGACAGGCAAACAGGCGTCCATTGATGCCGATTGAGGAAAAACCCGAAACGTCATTAGGCTTCAGGATTTGTTTTTCTGTAATGAGAGTGGACATTGACAGTGGTTGAACCAGGCAGCCGGACCAGGTTCAATTAATCCTCGACAATAATGGAAGTGGCCATCTTAAAGCAGCCTACCCAGCACAAAGAGAAACAGTGACCCTGGAAAAAGCGCATTACTCTTTGTGTAAAGGAATGTCCACGTGCAAAAATATTGAGCGATTCAATAAGGGTGGGAGGAAAAGATCCAATTGGTATGAAATTGAATATAACATGATATCCTTTCATTTAGTTTGCTCCTCCTCACCGCCAGCAGAGCTCAGATAAACCAACAGCAGCTCGTCATTGGTGCCGAGCTTGTCAGCCACAGCACTGATCACCTCCCTCCCCGTGGCTGCCACCGCTACCCGGATGGTGGTGTAGGTATGGTCACTGCAGTACACCTTCAATAGGACTAGATACAAACACCACATGTGAAAATGAATAGAAAGAAGTCAAATCTGTAGATATACTTTAAAATACTGCAGACACACCAGACACCTGCAGACACCTCTGCCTCACAAAACAACCCCCTGCACACACAACCGTCCATACACACATAGTGTCTACACTACCTCGCCTCTTACACACACACTCTCTCTCTCTCTCTGTTTCTTACTGTCATCATGGTTCCTTATGGATTGCTTCTTCTGAAGCCTCTCCTCTCCATTGCTGAACTGTCTTATCAGGGTTTTCTGATTAAACAGACCAAGCAGTGTAGGGTCAGCTTCCACAGTGGAGCAATACGACTCAAACATATGGTGCTGCAGGATCACCGGGCGGAGGAATAACAAGTCTGTAAGCTCACCTTCTTTGAGGATTTGGCCTCCTCTGAACTTCGAGTGGAGAAGATTGGGAGAGATATTAAAAACGAAACGGCAAAAAATAGACATGTACTAGAGTCATAGCATAGAGCATCCCTGCCATGTCAATAAAGATGATATCAGATCTAAAGCACCTCTCCAGACAGCCAAGGACACTGGACATGTTCAGGGAAGCGTATCAATAGATCTCTCGAGAGTAAAGGGACTTACTGTAATTTGATGACTTTCTCCAAGTCTGTGACATAGTCTTTCAAAGCTCTCAGCACCCGTGAGTCATTGGACACACTTCCGTATAACTCCTATAGAGACGCAAAGGGAAAAAAAGAGTGAGGAAAGAAAGCTACATTATTTTATCTTCATTTTTATCCTTACAACAAAATTGTCTTGCATTGAACCCATTCTGAATAGGAGCAGTGGGCAGCTGCAGTGCCAGGGGACCAACTCCAGTTCTTTTTCCTACTGCCTTGCTGTGGGGCACAGGCAGGAGTATTACCCCTCACATACATGTCATTTTGATGGAGGGAGGAAACGAGAGCACCCAGAGGAAACCCACATTGACAAGGGGAGAACATGCAAACTCCACACAGAAAGGACCTGGGACAACCTGGGATTTGAACCCAGGGCCTTCATGCTGCTGGGTGAAAGTGCTAACCACTTGGCCACCGTGCGGAAGACAGTGAGGTGGGGGGGGGGCGCTCTATTACAGATGGCTCTATATATCTGTATATGTCCCGATTGTCTCTGTGCCTAAGAATGCAAATACTAAGTAGAAGCCTTCACATGTTTACCTCCAGGAAAGCGAGGGCAGCAGGCTCTTCTTGCAGCAGGTATGTGTGCACATTAGCCCAGCGCAGGGCCATGGTGAGCACTCTCCTCTTGGTGGTCAGTGCATGCTCTAGCCTCTCCTGTTCAGAGCCAGGGGGAGCCACCGCATGGTAGGTATACAAAGGGTTAAAGGTTGACTCAACAGACAGGGTTATTTTCTCGAGGGGGAATCTGGGATGTTGTTACTAAAAACAGGCCGTCTCTGTCTCTCTCTGCCCCTGTGGACAGGATTGGAAGGACTGTTCTACCCAAGAGTATGGAGGCGGGAGCAGCTAGCATCCAACATGCATTGAGTAACAGGTAAGACTGGCCAGGGAACATACGACTAGGCAGTTATTCATTTATTTGGATAAATGAGCAAAAAGCACCCAATGTGGCTTATGATAGATCCACGGTAACAATAGAGCTTGATGATTAAATGAATATTAAATTAAAGATAACATGCTGGTTTTGACCACTACTGGCTGTAATGGAGCACAGTATGTATGAAAAAGTCAAATTACTCCACCCCCATGCTGAGAAACAAATCCTCTCCAAGTGGCACAATTTTGCCCTGTCTTCTGAGTGACTTGATTATATACACATTATTACATCCATCACAAGGACTGACAAATTATACTCGACAACGAAAACCTGGGGGAGATGTCTCCAGACGGAGAGTGAGGAGTGTTTGAGAGAGGCGGACAGAGCACAGCACAGCAGAAAGGATATTGTGCCATGAGCAGGGGACACAGTTGGCTGTTGGGTATGAAGACACAGTGCATGAGGACAAAGTCATCCACCGCTGGGTCTAACGGACAACAAGAACAAATTCAGAGGACGTGCATCACAGAGAGAACAGGAAACGGCATAAAACTATAAATGCCTGGAAACGTTTACAGTGAGGACATCTATCCATTCATTCTCCAGTCCATCCACCCATCATTCTTTCATGTCCATCTGCCAACCCTCTCCACCAAACGATCATCCATCTTTCACAAAAGTGAGTTTGACATCAGTTTTGGAACTCATCCACAATATAAACACATTTTCTAACTTGAACCATATGGTGACTTGTCCCGGGTGGTTTCTCACTTTTTGCCCAATGAGTGCTGGGATAAGCTCCATGACCCCACAACCTGATTTCAGATAAGCAGTTGACTGATTGATCCATTATATTTATCACCGCATCTATCTATATGGCCATCCAGTCATCTATTTCATAAGAATTTGATTTTGTATGATGCTTTCCAAAAGACAAAATAATAATTGCGGTGTACCCGGTTCACTATGATGCGTGTCCATCCTCATGGTCTCTAGGAAGTGCTCCAGGATCTTCTCTGGAGTTCCTGATATGACGGTGTACCTGAGAGAAACAAGGGGACATGAAGGTATGCACTGCAAAGGATGGTCTGTTTTTTGAGCACATATTTTTAATGCAATGTTATTATTTTTTAATAATAATAATAATAATAATAATAATAATAATAATGATTCCCTTATCTGTCCCGCAAGGGGAAATTTGGTTTTCTCTGCATTTTTGACCCAACCTATTATATAGGAGCAGTGAGCTGCCACCATATGGCGCTCGGGGAGCAGTTAGGGGTTCAGTGTCTTGCTCAAGGACACCTTGACATGCTTTCTGCTAGACCGGGAATCAAAGCTGTAACCTTCTGATTGCCAGACGACCGCTCTACCCAGAGTGCCATAGCTCAGTGTATAATAATAATGATATTAATGTATTCCTTAAGTTCTGATGTAGGCTAAAGATTTAGTGTGAAAATTCCCCCCCCCACTAAATGGAGAGCTGGAGAGCATTTACGGCTCTCGTAAGCCATCTTTAATCTCAGCTATACATACTTGATGCTCCCCAGGGTGGAGGCTCGGGGGCTTTTTTCTAACACCAGCACAGGCTGCTCATGTTCTTTCAGACGCACTGTGTTGGCTTCCACATCCTGCAAGTACAACACAGGGCACGCAAAGACACATCCATTAAACATGAGATGTATTTATTAGTCCATAATCAAATCTATTGCAGATGTTAAATTCACCCATGTATTAGTTTGTGTGGTCATAAAAAATAAGAAGACTCATCAGATGTCATTCTGATTTCTACCAGGAGAGAGAGACAAACATCACAGTTAGCTTTATAAAAGCTGTTTTGTCTCATCCCCATCTTCCTATTTTTGCAAACGAACAGCACAGCAGCTTTGACACATCTTCTCTCACAGCGAACAGTGAAAATCTCAGTAAGAATATTCATCACAAGTCTTGCCCAAGTGAGTTCATATGCATATGTTGCTCCTGCAGAATGTGTACATATTAGGGACGGGTCTATAGAAAGAAAGAGCCGTGGAGGATGTTCTTCGTTCCATTTCATACTGACTTCAGTTGAATCCCATCAGTTTCAGTGATAAACATGTGGCTGCATTCCACCTGCTCCTACCCTGAGTATCCTGTTGAAGTCTTCCTTGTCCACGCGAAGGAAGTGGCAGTGGTCCTCTCTCAGGACGATGGAGGCAGCACGGGGAGAATCCGTCACCAGAGCCAGTTTCCCAAAGTCATCTCCCTCGTGGAGTGTGCACACCACACCCTGAGACACACGCATGAAGAGAGAACACGTCAAAGGCAAAAAGTTCAACCGCAAGCACTTTGCTAGTCATCTTGAGCCCTGAGAAAACATCACAGAGTGGCAGGAGCACTCAGATGGATGACGATCAGAATGAATCAGCAGTTTGTGTGTGTGTGTGTGTGTGTCTGTCCTTGTTTTTACTTTCACTTTCTCATATCACGAGCTCATCTTTACTTCGACTCTTTGAAACATTCTATCTTGATGTCCGTGTTGACATTCCCAATAAGTCAAATTCTGCGTATCCTCACATTACCTCATACAGAATCTCCATGTTGCTGTGCCTATGTGCTTTTCTTAATTCTCCATGTAGGAGCTGTCATCACAAACAAGATCATTGTCTTTTGGACTAATGAGGTCCATTTGACGTGTCACAATCGGTGACACTGATTAATTCTTTTGATTTAGTTATTATCTCCTCTTATTACCTATTTTAGAGGAAACAACACTATCAGTCATTAATGCAGCAGATTAACAGAGATTTGCTTTGTTTTAGTAGTGACTGTGTGTGCATAATGCACACGTCAACAGAGTCGGGGTTTGTTGGATGAAGTGCGCGTTTGTTTGCACCCCATGATGTATGTGTACAATCCCTTAAGCTATTGATTCACAGGGATGAGTCACGATGAGCTGGGCGGTGTTTGGCAAGCTCTAGTGCTGGTCTTTCCCGTACCCAGAGGGCTGCTGCTGCTGGTCTGCCACCCTGAGACCAACAAGGGTTACAAAGGGCTACACATTCACACAACCGTGAGTAGAAACGTCACTTAATCACAATCAAACGTCCGATTGGCTCGGAGAGTAGATGGAGGCACGCTCACACTCTTTGTTTTATGTCTGGTGTCTTGTGCCATTTCTCTCCCTCTCTCTAACACACACACCTTGCCATAGATGACCACGTTGACAGAGCCCTTCTGCATGATGTACCATGATGTGCCCTCCTCTCCTTGGTTGAACACTGGAAAACAGCAGAGGTGCGTGGATATACATTACCCTCCGCTTTACACATTTAGCCATCCTGGCAAACTAAGCAAAGACACGTACGGGTGCACTAGACATGCTGTAATAACATCCAACACTTACACACGGTTCCGGCTTTGGCGTGCGACTCGAAGATCAGAACGCTCGCCAGTTCCCTCTTCACCTGCAAGCCAAAATATCAACACTCAGATCACTTGACGACACCCGGACTAGATGGACACCAGAGCAGCTAACGATGGTTTATAGGAGGTGATGAAGTCTTTATTCAGGTTTACAGTAAATCATCTTATTTATTATAAACCTGAAAAGTATGATCTGGACCGAAGAAGGTGAAAGTCAGTAGGGGCCAGACGGAATACACATGCATGAACTAGAGGGGAGACGGTGGAATGGTGAAGATGCCAGTAGAGGTGAGGAGAGTGGATGACTTTCAATACTTGGGGCCAACTATTCAGAGTAACAGGGAGCACAGAAGAGAGGTGGAGAAGAGAGCGTGGGCAGGGTGGAGGAGAGTGTCAGAAGGGTACCAGCAAGACTGAAAGGGAAGGTTTACAAGATGGCGGTGAGACCAGCTATGTTGTCTGGTGTGGAGACAGTAGCACTGACAGACAGACAGGAGGTGGAGGTGGAGGAGGTAGAAGATGCTGAGATTTACATTGGGAGTGATGGAGAAGGACCAGATCAGGAACCAGTATATCAGAGGAACAGCTCAGGGTAGAGGGTGTGGAGACAAAGCCAGAGAGACCATACTGGGATGGTCTGGACATGTGTGGAGGAGAGATGCTGGTATACTGGGAGAAGGATGCTGGTATACTGGGAGAAGGATGCTGAATATGGAGCTGCCAGGCAAGAGGAGAAGAGGAAGACCAAAGAGGAGGTTTATGATGTGGTGAGGGAGGACATGCAGGTGGCTGGTGAGACAGAGGAAGATGTAGAGGACAGGAAGAGATGGAGATGATG
>OMLC01047597.1:0-15905 GCA_900302585.1 Regalecus glesne | reverse complement strand
TGTTATTGTCAATTTGACTTTATTGAGGCTGTTCTCCGTTATTCCTCCAGTTTGCAGGATAATATGATTCTTTCAGAAGTTGTTCATTGAGCGCCTTCCTGGGTTCTGGCCACATGGTTCTCTCTGCAGCCTTCGTCCAATTAACTTTCATAACATGTGCAGCTCAATCTGTGAGTGCGCAACACTAAATCACAGCAAGTCTAAAACTTCGAAGCCGTGCAGGCTAGTAGTTAAAAGCATTGTTTTTAAGGAAATCTCTCCAGTGGGGCCATAAGCAGATATATTTTGAGTAGGGGTGCCAATTCCTAACAAGCAATACCACCAGAATGTGCAGGTCCAACAGCTTTGACCAGGGCTGAAGCATCAGCGACTGCTTAGGGCCCCGGCCTCGACCCTGATGACTTATGTGAACTGACAATCGTCCATCCATCATCGAACGCTTATCCGAAGTGGTGTCATGGAGGTATCAGTTCCAGCAGGGGACCGCAAGCTTCCCTTCTCCAGCCCTGACTGGGGGTCCTGAGGTGGTCCCAGGCCAGGGTGGAGATATAATCCCTCCACCTGGTCCTTAGTCTGCCCCGTGGCCTCCTCCCAGCTCGACATGCTGGAACACCTCACTAGGGAGGAGACCAGGTGACATCCTGACTAGATGCTGAACCTCCTCAATGGGCTTCTGTCTACATGAACAGAAGCAGCTCTACTCTGAGTCCCTCATGAGGACTGAACTTCTCACCCTGTCTCTAAGGGAGACGCCAGTTTTCCTGAGAAACCCCACATGGGCCGCTCATATCTTCAACAAAGCTACTGTGTTGTTTAACTGTACTGATAATCGTCAACACAGTTAAATCATTTGTAGCTAAGTGTGTTCACCCATGGTATTAAATTGGTTGATAATTGTTGATGTCTTCTGGATTTAAATATAGATTAAATAGATTTTCCCCCTCCCCATGTCTCCATAGTGGTCACTTCGATGCATAGTATTGAAATAAATGGGTATAACAGTCAACCATGCAGTTAGAATATGTAATAATTACGCAGGATGTGTGTAAATGGTTTCAATTTAACATCTCTTCAGATCAAATAAGCGGAACTGTTGAGAGTCGGGCGTTGGTCCCTCAGTTTATTAGGTCCCCAGTAGGTCTTCGCCCGCCATTTTGTCATTCGTGTTGGAGAGTTGAGTGAGCTGACTTCTCTGTACTCTGGTGTTTCTCGCCTCGGGATCTCCCAGTCCGAGTTGCTTAATGTGGCCAGAGAAAATGAAGTCTGGGGTCTCCGGCTGGAACTGCTTCCTCCGCGACCCGGCTTGGTTTAATAGTATAAAGCGGTTGATGACAGGTGGATGGGAAGACGCTTGCGAGTTCGCCTACTGGCTTAACCTACATGTGTGGTAAGCTCACCATGTATTCTGTGCTCATTCTGTTTTTCTAGGAGCTCAAGTACCGTCAGCAACGATTGACTAGAGGGCTTTTAAATTTTAAGCTTGTCGTGATTTTTTGTGTGTTTTATTATATTGAATGTAACTCTTGGGTATTTGTCTGTCACATTGGAAATGAGCTCAACTTTGCCATCTCCTGACTTTTTATGCTACTCTCTCCAAACCATACAACATGGCTGGTTTCACGACCACCTTGTAAACCTCCCCTTAAACTCTTTCTTGTACCCTTCTGTCACAAATTACCCCAAACTCTCTCCAGCCATTCCACTCCGTTGACCCTAAGTATTTAAACCAATTCACCTACCTCTCCTACTCTTTGTATCATCACCGTTCTGCTGTCTCCCTCTCATTCTCCTCTTATAATTTACATTGGTAGTTAATTCTAATATGTTATAACGTTCATACAGGCTCGTTAGCCCTTGGCTAACGGGTAGGACCCTTTAGCTGACTGGTTAGCATGCTTACTTCTGGTGCTAACGGTCATGGTTTGGTTCCAGGTTGCCTCCTGCTACAATATAACGTGCTAAAGAATTCACATGAATTTTAAAAACCGTGTCAAATTGAAATGCATAATCCCTCGCCCAGTTATGTTTAAATATCACCACTCCATTATAATATGTCATAAGGTAGACACAAACGGCTGTTGCCACTGTTAGCAAGCTAACGTTCCCACTGATACAATGACACAAAATGATTGGTTTTATGAAATGAAAAGTGATGTGGGAGACAACTCAGCATCAGTAAATGCTCCAAAGCGTGTGGTGAGTGAATATGATCCTGAATTTCTTGAATTTGGATTAATAATTTCAGGCAGTTGTGCTGAGCCAAAAGCGCAGTGTTGAATGTGGTGAAATCGAAAGAAATGAAAGAACCAGATTCTGAAGCGTCATTTCTTCACTTTGGTGAGTATTGCACACTGAGCAGGTCTATCCCATGTTGCATGTGACTATATCCACATTTATGCAATGCATATTTCCCTGTACTGTTGACTTAGTGGTTTATTTGGAATGGGTTTTGGATAAGGCAGTGGAAAAAAATATCTTTGGAGCCAACCCTCCCTTTGAACCAAGCTTCATATACAGATGTGTACCGTCTAGAATGACGGCGTGCTTGTGAACAACGCATTCTGGTGGGTCCATGATGTGTTTATTGAAATCCCTTAATTTACTAATTTACTCATTTTAGCATTTGAGCTTTTGGCAGTGGGGGCACAAAGCTGAATAAACAGGCTTCAAAAGGAGAGTACCTCAGTGGGCCAAGATAGAAAATACTTGGGTGGAAAGACCCCTCACAAATGGAATTGAAGACAAAGTAGAGCTGGGCAGTATACCAACGTATGTCAACATGATTTTATATGTGACATGTAGTAATAATAATAATCTCCTTTTATAGGGACAGTGGATATTTACAATAATTTAGAATGGAAATATGTCAAATTTACCAACCAGGCTAATTCCCATCTGTTGTTCTAAGCAATTACGGGTTCAATGTGCTGTATTAAGTGGGCAGGGGCCTGTTGATAGGTGGCCGGCCTTTGAAATACCACAGGTGAATAAAGTAAATGGCAGCCTGATGTGCACATGGTCACCAGTGTTGTGAGTCTTGACGTTTATGTTGTGATCTGGCCTGTGATAAACTGAGCCAAGATACAATGTCATACTGCCATCTGGTGGTACTACTACACAACAAACCTAAGGGACTTGGTCATGTTATTAATCTGGAAGATAATCTCATCCCTCTTAATTCAGGATAATTCAATGTTTTTGATCAAGTAACTTCTTTTTACGTCTTTTCATGATTTGTTAAGATGTGTTATTCTTTGTAATATCAATTGGATGATGGGTCTCCTCATGCAACAAAATTAACCTACTAATTAACCTCTCCTTGCTTTCGGTCAAATGGGATTGATTTGGTACTGAGAAAATTAGCTTGTTTCATCAACCTGATTTGTGTTTTTAAAAGAAAATCCCTTGATTTATAGAAACTTGTCTCCCTTCAAGTCTTTTTAAACCTCAGACACACTGCTGATAGATTCAAATATGGTTCTTCCTCAGTGGTCAGGGTCACCCACATGTTCATCCTAAATATAAGCAATTCACACTCAATGGCAAGTATTGCCATTGAGTGTGAACTTAACTGGTTTAATAGATGGAATTTGAAGATATCATAAATGACTTTTCATTCTGCAAGAAGCTTTATAAGAAGCTTTATTTTTCATTGTACATTCATATAGTTGAGTTGTCCTCTGTATTAGACTCATCCTGTTGTAGAGGTCCAGTGAACAGTCGTAACACGTGGGACCAATTCCAGTTCTTTTTCCCTTTGGCTTGCTCATGGACAGAGGCCCTAACACACTTATCTTTTTTGTATTGGGAGGAAACCAGAAGAAACCCAGACAGACATGGGGAGAACATGCAAACTTCACTTAGAAAAAACCTGGGTTCGGAGATACAATCCCAGAACCTTCTTGCTGTTAAGCAACAGTGCTAACTGCTGTACCACCTTAAGACAAGGAAGATAGCTTTATAAGAGGCAATTATGAAGCCTTAAGGTAAGAAATTGCATTTTATTCTACGAAATGTGTGATGTAAGCATAGCATATATTTGTTGACCTTATCGTATCTGTGTGTCAAGAGTTCTATTATGGTGTGTATGATATGTAGCCTCCATTACTGAGTAAGTTTATCTCGGTTTACATGTGTTTAATATTGGGCCACGGTAGCTCAGCAATGGAAAAGGGCGTATCTGGCCTTAATGCCCCATGCTCGGTAAATATGAAGCGTAAAAAACAAATCACACCCTTTTCAGGGACCTAATCATTGCTGTGGGTGGGCCTGTCAGTGATATATTATCAACAAATGATTACAGAAATTTGCCAAACTCCCCAACCTCTGTAATGAACTCAAATATATTTATTTGGATATAATAGAAAAAAAACAGTAAAGCACATTAAGTGAAACAATTCAATTTGCTCACAAATCTGTATAGCGTGGGCGGCGAGTATAGTAAGCCCCCGAAGGCCACCACTAAGGTTAAACCACAGAGCTTTGAAACCCTTTCCCTCATAAATAATTCACAAGCAATATGGTTCATGTTAGAGCCAAAGATCCATATATTTCAATGAGCAAATTAAAATAAAAAATTCCTTTCAGTAAAAATATCAGCACCAGGCTCATGTTTCTGGCTTTTCTTTCCTTATTTGATAGAAATACAATCGGGTTTGTATTGCACTAGCATTGGATGTTATGGTGCATAGCAGAGATGCCCAAAGTGATCCAGTAAGAGTCGCTGTGGGTGCAGGTCTTTGTTCCTACCAAGCACTTCCCCACCTGATTCTATTAGTCAATCAATTCTGTTTGCTAAGGACCTTGATCAGTAGACTCAAACGTATATCTTCTACTAATCAAGGTCCTTTGCAAAGACGATTGGTTGACTAAAAGAATCAGGTGTGGAAGTGCTTGGTTGGAACAAAGACCTGCACCCACAGCTGCTCTTAGTGGATCACTTTGGCTATCTCTGGTGCATAGTGCTGAGAAATATGGAAAATTTCACAATGATGCCTGTAAATTCTATTTGCATGTCACATCTGCTTACATATGCAACAATCCAACTGAGGAACATCACATTTTGGTAATGTGAAACATAAAATTAAACTATAAACTACTTTTCAGATAATACTCCCTCGAATATTTTAGCCTTGATTTTCACGATACATTTTATGTAGCATTAAAAGATTATTATGATTAATTTAGGCAACAAAATTGTGAATCACAGTGTGACGATATCTAAAGTTCAGCCCCACACAATTTCACTGAAAAATGATCATATTGAATCACTGTTCAGCCCTTATAGTGCATGTAATGATTGTCATCAGCTTAACATACATTTAAAAACCAGTGGTGAACAGTTTTGGAAGGCACGCATCGCTGTTTATTTTCACTGGATCCTATATACCAAACTCACGTCCACAGCATTGACTTTGCCGCACTTTTCAGTGATAATATAAAAAAAGCATTCATACCCACCAAGAACTACTTTTACAAAATAGATCAATTGAGGGCGTTATTACCAAGCAATGGCTATGGCAAGATATACATTGATGAGCCACTATGTTATAACCACCGATAAGTGAACCAAATAACATTGATCATGTATGAAGAAGGGCACATGTTGAGGTTTGGGTAGATTAGATGGTAAGTGAATAATTAGCTCTCATAATCAACATGTTTGATGCAGTAGAAATGGGTAGGAGTAATGAATTAAGCAGCTTTGACAAGGACCAATTTGTTGTGGCCAGACAACTGGATCAGAGCGTCTCTGAAACAGCAAGGCTCGTGGGGTGTTCCTGGTCAGCAGTGGTGAGTGCCTACTGACGGTGGTCTGTGGAGGGACAAACCATAAATCAGTGACAGGCTGTTGGGTGCTCATCAAAGTGCGAGGGCAATGAAGACTATCCTGTCTTTTCTAAACTGACAGAAGATCTGTGGCGCTAGTCACTGATAATTGTAATGCTTAGTAGAATGTCATAACAGACAGTCCCTCGCACCCTGCTTTGTATCGTTCCACGCAGCCACAGACTGGTCAGTGTCCATGATGACCCCCGTCCACCGTCAAAAGCACCTACAATGGGCACATGAGGGTCTGAACTGGACCTTGGTGCAGTAGATGGTCATGTTCTTTGTTTGCTTAATTCACGTGGATGGCCGTGCATGTGTGTATCGTTTCCCCAGGGAACTGATGGCACCAAGGTGTACTGTGCAAATATGGAAAAATAGTGGAGGGAGTGTGATGTTCTGAGCAACGCTCAGAACATCTGGGAACGGCTGGGAAGCCCTGGGTCCAGCCATCCATGTGGATGTCAGATTGACACATGCCACCTACTTTAACATAATTGCAGATCAGTTACACCCCCTAGCGTAATGGCATTCTGGTGAAGGCCTCTTTCAGCAGGATACTGTCCATATTGCTCAGGAATAGTTTTAGGAACATGTCGGATTCAAGGTGTTGCCCTGGCCTCCAAATTCTCCAGATCTCAATCTGCTTTAACATCCGTAAAATGTGCTGGACAGATAAGTCCAACACATAACTGCTCCACCCCACAACCTACAGGACTTGAAGGATCTACTGCAAATATTTTGGTGCCAGATGCCACAGGAACTCTTTAGGGGTCTTGTGTAGCATCCATACCTCGGTGGGTCGGTGCTGTTTGGCAGCACATGGAGGACCAACAGCATATTAGGCAGGTGCTCATAAAGTTTTGGCTCATCAGTTTGTATACGAGAGAAAAATAACAGTAACTCCTCGGCAAGTGCTCTAAAATGGTGCACTGGTGGTACAATAGAACAACGCAGCAAAAGAAGGGTAATTTCTGTTTGGTCACAATAGACGGGATTCTTTTTAAACCATTTCCCTGAACAGACATGACAGTAACAATTTAGTGCAATTGTGCCATGGGCAAAGAAGAGTTGACTATGAGTTTAGACTTATTGAACAGTTACCTGAGTAACTACTTTGCATTTCCTTGTTACAGACAGATTAATCCGTCTCATCACGCTACCTTGTAAGTAGACAGAATCTTGATATTTCACGAGCATATTAGACAACCCAAAAAGTCCTCGTTTGTTGAATAGGTGTCAATTTTTTTTTGAATGACATAAAACTGGATTCCTGTTTCTACATTCTAACAAAATAAATCAGTACTTTATAACTAGTTTCACACCATAACAACATACAGCAGCCTATGTTTATAATCTCTCTATAATTTTGTCAGATAAACAGTCAGTCGTACTTGTTTGCATATCCAGCAACATGGAGTGAATTTCACTGATCCAAGGATAGATCTCATATATCAGCTGAACAACTTTACACTTGGTAAAATGCTGGTCTGGTGAGTCCCGTTTTGTTGGTTTTGAGGGTCCATCATCCACTGAGCATGTTGAGCTAATCTGGAATTGAGCACACAATAGATTATTGAAAATTAGTCTGCGTCTTCCTCCAACAAATACTTCAATTCTCATGGTTTTATGGGACAACTTTTTAGGTTAGCCGGCCTATATGTCAGCTGTAATTCTGTGTGCTTTCTGCAAAATAAGCCTGTGTGATATGAGGCTGTATATCATGTGATAGTAGGAAATCGTTCACCTTGTGTTATGTCATTTATTTAATTGTCACAAATCAGATTCGTTGCAGCAATATTTTTCATAATTTGGGGTCTAACGATTTTATTTTATTCATTCATTTTTAGGTTCCCTTATCAATCCCACAAGGGGAAATTTGAAATTCTCTGCATTTCGACCTATCCTATTGGATAGGAGCAGTGAGTTGCCGCCATATGGCGCACAGGGAGCAAGTTAGGGGTTTAGTCTCTTGCACAAGGACACCTCAGCATGGTTTCTGCAGGACAGACAATCGGACCTGCAACCTTCTGATTGCCAGACGACCCGCTCTACCCACTGAGCTATTCCAACCCCATTTGTGTGTAATATATTAATAAAGTGCACATTCTGGGAACTGAAAAGCCAGATGCGGATTCAAACCCACTTCAGGCCATCAGGAAGGGTATCCGGGCTTAATCCCCCACTCTCCATCTAAGTCCCTATCCAACCCCACAATATGGAGACGAATCATGACATGTAAAAATAAACCTCTCACACTCGCACATTACTCCTATTGGCTTTTAGTTTGTATTATACTTACAGTAGGGTAATAACGTAAAAGACACACACGCACACAACAGCAGCACAACATGTCATGTAAACCCAAAACAGAATCCAAACGGTGCTGGTGTGTTAAGAATTCTACTTTTTCTGCCAGCAAGCTTGTGAACACTGATAACTGAGGCCAAGGCGGTCTCTCCTTTGCTTCACTGATATTTCTTCTGGCCCTTACAAACCAGATAAAATGCATCTATAAAAGCAAGTGTAGTGACACTTGGTGTAAAGATGAATAAACAAATTTTCATTTCCAAAATCAGCATGACAGATAGGTAGAATAGAATTAGCATGCTAGGTTGAATAGTAGAGAAAAACATATTGGGATACATTGTGTGTGCTCATTTCTAGCTGTATATCAAATCATAAGAATACTGGTCTGTCATGCAGGTACTATAAAATATTTTGTATTTACCATAATATGCTAGATGTGTCTTTCAAAAACAATATGGTTTGAAGAATTTGAGTTTGGCTTGGATTCTTTTGTTCTCTTCACAAGATTACTTACTGGAAGGCGGGTCCACCTCCATGGATTTATCAAGACCCGGGATAGACTTTTGTTTGGGCCGTGCTCCCAACTCCCGCCCCTCTCTTGTTTGGTTCTGAGACGGGTTCTGGTTCACGTCAAGAGCTTCCGTCTCTTTTACATCCTCTGGGTTGTAGAGGTCTCTTTCCTCTGCCACCATTTTCTCCACCTTTTCCATTAACCGGCCTAGCTGTGGGTGTGGACCAAATATGAAGTTATTGATGATGAAGTACCTCCTCTTACACTTATCTAGTACCCACTGCAGGTCTTTACCCTCCCTACGGATGTATCTCTCTATGGAAATCTTCTTGAGCACCTCTGCCCAAGTGAACACCACAATCGTATGCCTCCACACGTGCTCCCCAAACAGGGTCAGGTGCTCCTCGATGCGAGCCCGGTCCAACTCTGAAAACATGCCAACGGGGATGACCAGTAGAAAGGCATGAGGGCCTGGTGGACACATGGAGGCCCCTCTAACGATCTCTTGCTGGTATGAGGGCGGTGTGGTTTGTGTAGAGAACCAGCCTGGTGTGTCCACCACAATCACTTGCCGCCCTTCGACCTCTGTCTGTCTCTTCACACTGAACTCGGCCGCTCGCTCCAGATGAAACTCCTCTCGGCCCAGAATGGTGTTGCCCGTCAGGCTTTTTCCAGGCCACCTCCATCCCAGCAGCACCAGACGAAGTTCTGGCAAACGGTTGGCTGCTACCTGGGCTGCAGCTGCCTTCTTCTTCTCCTCGTCTTCTGGCTCAAAGACATCTTCCATGAAGATTGAAATAGTTAATTCACCATCATGTAGTTCTGAATGATATGGAAACTTGCAGTATCACAATAATCACATGAACGTTAACCCAATAGAAATACATCTTGATGTCTACCTATGTATAAAAGTAACAATTTTTGATAATTCCATTGAGGTTAATCACATTTAAGTGTTTGGTAATGTGAATGATATGTAATCAAAATTTGATTCTAAAGTCAAGTCAATTTTATTTGTATAGCCCATTATCACAAATTTAAAAATGCATTTAGTGGTTTCAACAATAACACAACATCCTGTCTTTAGACCCTCACATCAGATTAGGATCAACTCCCTTTAAAAATCCCTTTAACAGGGACTAATGATAGAAAGAAACCTAAGGGAGAGCAACAGAGGAGGGATCTCTCCCAAGATGGACAGGCATCCAATGGATGTTGTATATGCAGAATAAAACACTGTTTATAGAATAATACCCTGATAGGAAAACAAAGTGATAATAGACTTAAAAGACATAATAATCTCATAGGGACAAGTGCATATTAATGAACATCTACAATGAAAATATGCCAGATCAAGCCCCTAAGTGAATTCTCATCATATAAATAATTGACGCCAAACCTCCCAACTATTCAAGCCTTGAGATGGAATGAGGACCTATCTGGTTTGACAACACACAATGTGCACCGGGATAGGCCCCATCATCAACTCTATATCTGTGCGTGTGTTTGTGTGTGTGTTCATGGGAAGTTGGGTTAAAGAGTCTCCTTTTAATTTGGCCATGAATAGTGCATTATGATACACAATGGGTCAGGTGTATCTGTGTGAATCATGATCTCTAATACACAATAGCCAAATATCGCTATACCATTGAAAGAGCATGAACGCTATTGCTAATTTATAACGCTGTTATGAAAATTTCTGTCCATAGCAGCCAGACGGAAAGTGGCTTTCTTCCCTTTCCAAGGTTTCGACACAACACTTCAGTCACCCGTTCCAAGCTGCACCGATATAATCTTTCGTGTCAGAGCCCTTACAGAACGCCTTCAAACTCTCACCCAAGTAAAACAGTAACCGCTCAAGTTAGCCCGCACTTGTCTGAGGAGAACCTTAAACGCCATCTTATTCTATATATCCGATCTCTCGGTGTTGAAGCGTTATAACCACCAGTGCAACTTTCATGAAAGACGAGTCACGTCCATATCTGGTCAAACGAGTCAAACTCATCAACCCCTCGCTACGTTTTAAAAACAATCAGAAAACTCACCCCAGCCCAAGGATTCTACAGTCTCGGGGAACTCACCTGTGGTTTTCTGTGGCCTTTTGGTTGCCATGATGACTTTATTGTCTCGGTGAAGACGTGAGACAACTTCTAGGGAGTGTGGCGCTTTCTTAGCAGGGAAATCCACCGGACGATTTCCTGTTTGACACACAGTCAAGCGTAATCTCGTCTAGGCAGACCCAACGTCTCGTCAGATCACGCGATATTAGGACAAGTTCGACAACTAATGGTACACATGAACACAGTCTGAGGAACACGTGGTTTATTTTACAATTGTTTAGAATATGTAGATGGGAGACTTTTTAAAGATACTCTTTTAAAAAATATCTTGGACTGATGTATGGAAATATCTTTATTATCTCCAAGATACTGGACTAATAATAAAACTAAAAAGGAATATTTGATATTATTATAATAATAGGTGATGATGATGCTCCATTTGGTTACATTTTGGCATAAAACAGATTTCACCATTGCAGATGAGCCCAACTTTGAGAAAAAGAATATAATGTGTCTTGAATCCGATATGGTTTTATTTGGCAATGCCTCAGCACATACATTGTGTTTAATTACATGCATTTACCATACAAGTAAATCTACATGTGACAAACAACTTCATTTTGTATTCCTTCATTGAAACTATATAGAAGCAGTGGATTCTTCATTAATCTACTGTTTAAGAATGACGATTGAAAAAAGAAAAATAGATCTATAAAGATGAATATTCTATTAGACAAGCAGTAGTGGCTTAAGTAGAGTAGAAATAGAAGTAGGATAGAAAAAGCTTAGCATATAAAAGATTATAAAGCGCTTGATATTCCCTATCAAAAATATAAAGTTATAAAAAAATCTTCATATAGTAGCTGTGGATGAGCTTCATGTGTCTTCCTTTAAAATGCAGTGTTGCTTAACTTAAATGCCCCAGGCTGCCAGCTTCTTCATGTCGTCGTCATCTTCAAACTTCTTTTTTGAGGCTGACAAAGGAACAGAAACCGATAAGATTTTGATGTTGCCCAATTTTTGAGTGCATATGGAGAAGGAAGTTGATATCAGGAACCCATGATATGCTGCAAAATGTATTAGCTCTCCTAGAAGATTAGGTCTTTCTGTTCTATCATCAACCTTTCCTTTGACATCATCTAGAAGCTATTAAAATATTTGGTCAAATTCAGAATCTGTTAGCTGCAGCAGATGGTGGACAATTACATTTCATGATGGAAAACATTTTCACATTCTTGTGATCCTGTACTTACTAGCACGGTGGCTGGGCCGCGCTGAGGGAAGTTTGGAAGTGGGCACACTGGGCAGTCGGGCGATGTTTTTCATGCTGTCCTCCAGATCTTCTTGTTCCAACTCTGCCAGCTCTGCCAACAGCTCATCCTAAAATACAAAGCAGCACAACAACAATATGTCTTTATGCATGCTCAATAATTTAGGTAAGGACATGACAGAAAGTTGCATCAGTTCATCTAGGTACAATATAGGGTGGCATAGCTCATTAGGTAGAGCGGTCGTCTGGCAATCGGAAGGTTACAGGATCGATCCCCGGTCCCAAGGTGTCCTTGAGCAAGACACTGAACCCCTAACTACTCACTTGATGTATGTCGCTCTGGATAAGAGCGTCTGCTAAATGCCTGTAATTTAATGTTGACTGATGAAACATTACTCCCACTAATTTAAGGGACCTCCTCAGTCTCAACTGGCTGCAGGGCCCCCCACTCTTATAAACAATACCATTTTGTGAGGGTCAGACGCCGATAATGAGTTTCATATGCTAATTGCTGTGACCATCAATGAGAGTTAATTGTGACATGTTAAAATTCCCCTAGACCTGGACTAACCGGTTACAATGGTAACATGTTCTATCCACAGAGAATTGGGAATAGTTGCAGTTAAAGTATTACAAGATGGTGATTGATGTGCACTTGGTTCAAGGATGGCCGTTCCCTCTTCACATAGATTGGCTTATTGACTCCTTCAAACCGACGTACCTCCCTTTCAATGATGTGCACTTCATTTCACTCCTTATTTGTTGAACAGTCTTCCTTCTGTTGTCAGTTCCCTTGAAGAAACTTTATAAATATATGTATCTTTATTATATCATATCTTTATCTTACATCTTTCTGTAATGGAGCCTACCAGCCAAAGTATTTCACATGAGTGTCCTTTTACAAGCGTAGTGGCAATAAACATCTTGAACCTTGGCTACAAAAGCATATACGAATGCCATTTTGATGTTATGCAAGCAAATGGTTTCTACCTCATCAAATGTCTCGCCGAAAGGTTGGGAGATGGCATCACAGATCTCCTGGGCCACCTCTTGTTGCTCAGTGATTTCCTGCATTAGAGAGTCTATTTTATCCAAGTCCCTAGGAAAGAAAGGATAAAAGGGAAAGGAGAGGAAAAAGAGAGAAAAGAGAAGAAAGGGGTATAACTTTTTAGTAGGAATTCGTGATAAGCTTAGTCTCAGTGTGGACATTTCAGGGATCTTGTAAGAGCAAGAAATCGTAGTGAGTTTGGCTCTCCACCGGAGTCACTCAGAGTACCTTTGGTTTAAGATGGATGACAAAAAAGACAGTAATTGCTAATAAATGTAAATGGACTTGTTCTTATATAGGGCTTTTCTAGTCTGAGGACCACTCAGAGTGCTTAGATAGAAGCTTTGTGCAGCTTTCACATTGCACTGACAGTTGTATTTAAAGTCCACAGCTGTCACATACGTTATCCTTGTATAACAGCTAAAAAACACTGCAAGGGAAAAGATGTGTCTCCAGTCTGTAGAAAGCCAGCACTTGAACAGAACTGACACCACATTCGGTGCTATACTCTAACTCTGAATGGAAGTGCAAAAGGGAAATTATAACTTAACACGCAATGGGATTATCATGGTAAGAGATTTTCATGATATTTAAATATGGTCCCTCTACAGCACAAGTCACTTACATGTTCTGGTGGACTCCTTTGATGGCCTTGGCGGCGAAGCCCATGTTCTTCAGCACCTCTGTGTTCGTGTTGGCATTTTCTAACGCCTCTCTCTGGAACTCGATGGTGGAGAGAGTGCCATCAATCTGGGTGAGCTGCTGCTCAAAGCGTTTCTTCCTCTTCAGGGCCTGCAGGGCAGCTGAGTAACCAGAAATAAAGGCCAATCGTGTGATCCACATGAGTGACATGTGAACAGACACATGTCATATACTACACAACAGAGGTGCATCTTGATGCATCCATAGTCAACAATGTGTAGACACCATTCATCCTACAGTGGTGTTTTCATTGGGTGACATCCAGGTATGGGCATCCACAAACAAAGGAGCATGGGAGTCTCCTGTTACATAATAAGGTTTATTAATAGCTGAGGGAGGGCCTCTGTAAGAAATGAATACAGCAGCCAAAGGTTTATGAGGGGCCTAGTAGTAACCAGGGTTCCACACAGCTTCATGTTGCTGTTTATTTGTTGTGGGGTTTTCTGACACTTAAATGTGCTCAAACTTCCCAACTGTTGCTGCTCAATAGCAACAAATAAGAGACATGAGCGTTGCTATCGTTCGCCAGCAACTCATCAGTAGAAGGAACACAGGCAGTGGAAGTTCTTCTTAAAGTCAGATGGATGCAGGTGCACTGCAGAGGAGAAGCGAGAGAGAATAGAGACCCTACCTCGCTTGTTCTTTATGCCATGCTTCTTGGCTGTCGTGATCTCTTGTTCTATCTTCTTCTCCAGGTACTCTTGTTTCTTCGTCAGCATTGCCTCCGTCTCCCGCAGTCTGTGAATGGCCTCTTGAGGTGAGGGTCCGGTCCGCCCTCGATGGTGCCTCGATTTAGAGGAGCTCGACGAACTTGAACCGGAGCTCCCCTTGAACATTTTGGTCAATTTACTCATTATCGTATCACCTTGTGGAGTATCCCACACACGCACCCTAGCATGAAAACGTCGTCCTTTTAGCTGGTGGAATGGCCGCCCTGCTGCATCGAGACGAGACTTGTGTTTCTGGTTGTGGTTTAGAGGAAATTCCTGTCAGACGACTTGGGAGGTTCAATTCAAAGGTAGCCAATCAGTGCACTTCTTCACCCTCACCCACCTTCCGACCCGGTTACCTGCGTGACGTACCAGGAAGTGTCAACCAGGAGGCAGGGCGGTCTGGTCTGGTTGATCCAAGGTTAGGTGGTTCAAACTTTAATGTTACATTTTGAGATTATCTTAAACGGCCAAATGCGAAATTTATGTCTTGCTAAACACTTGATAAAATGCCAAATACAAGATCTCCAAATATATTATACAGGTCTTGCCTCGCCGTGCCAGACCCATGTCATGGTTTTAAATTCTCTACGATGTGCTAATATTATTACCGCCAGTAGGTGGAGACATTTACTATTTAACACCACGACCGTCTCACAAGCTTGAAAGTCTCGGTAGATTTCATGGACTGTTTAACGGTGTTTATTTTCCCATGAATGCTATTTATAACGAGATTTTTCATATAAATGTAACATCTTCATCAACCAGACCTGAGCACCGTTTAAGGGTCTTCACGGGATTGCTGCACATTTTTTTAATTACTCTACGGCAAAAAAATGGGTTCAGTGTACATCATGAAGTAGACACTGATTTATAAATCTGACTTTTTCTGACTTCATCGTAAAGCTTAGTTCAGCGATCTCTACATTATATGTCTGCTATGGTTTACAATGAAAAAGGTATTTTTATTGCACAGTTACAGTATATGAAGAATAGCCCAATCAGCAAAACTCGTCAGTTTCATTTCGATTCAACCTTCTCTATGTAATTTAGCATGCATGGCTTTAAAGCGCCAGTACACCTGCGTCTTATCTCTACTCCTTATATATCCCTTATATTTATCAATTCTTACTTTATTCAGACACAAGAGTGGCACCTTCTGTCACAAAGGGACACAAGGGGCTACAAAAAGGTGCTATAAAAGCAAATTGTGGGATATTTCAAATCACCTTCGTTTTAACCTTGTGTCACTTTGTGACACAAGGTTAAAACCATTACAGTTACATTTTTGAATCAGTGAATCATCACATAAATTTGTCGACAAAAATCCTTAACACAATAAAAAGTGGGAATTAATAATTGATATGTCTTGTACTTGTCCATCTTGGAAGTTTGAGCAAGATTCTGAATGCATCATTATATGCGACCTGCAGCTTTTCCAATTTTGTTTTAATATAATTGCCCC
>OMLC01047596.1:0-10960 GCA_900302585.1 Regalecus glesne | reverse complement strand
ACATATGGTATTACGCAATACGCAATCATCCTAATCTGCCCTGGTTTATCTATGGAGACGCATGGATACTGTATGTATTTTCTGGCTAGCCGCGCACACAGACACACACACACACACACACACACACACACACACACACACACACACACACACACACACACACACACACACACACACACACAAAGCAGCTCTGGGGCCCAAAGCACACCTCTATCACCCCAAAGCTGTGATTATGCCTTTGTATTTGTGAGCAGTGTTTTGTTTTTTTTATAAATCCTGGCTTAAAACAAATGTGCTCCAACAGTGTGAGCGGGACAGGAGATTAATCCATTTTCTCCACATCTGCCAAGAGACAACATACAAATTGAGACTGTATCTAAGTTACAACAGCAGCCAAGTGTGGCCTGCTAGGATTTCAGGAGTGATTGAGAGTGTGTTTAAATGCTCAGGGCCAAACTCTAAAAGCAGTGTTACATTGACAAGGCCGACACAGAGAACGAATGCCTCCCTACAATTACCCCCCCTCCACCCCTTTGTTGGACCTCGCTGCCATTGGCGACTTTGATATTGATTATTGTGGGGGGGGTCAGAAAAAACTAAACAAAACACCCCCCCCTCGAAAAAAAAACCCCTCAAGGAGCACAATCACGAAGACAAATGCAGTGCCAAATCTATAAAGACCCAAAATTTCAGGGAGACAAATCTCAACTTTTAACCTGTTTGGAAAAAGGTTCTCTTGCACCCCGAGATTTCAAAATCAAGTCCTTGATGCATCGTCAGTATTCCAGGAACCCCTTTCACCCAGCGCTACCTGAATGAAAGCTTGCTGATCACATCATGCTATAAAATTTGTCCAGTAATATTGATCGTACCAAAACTACTGATTGGCTCTACAATGCCGGCAGAATTACATTTAACTTTTAGAAGAAGAAGAAGAAGAAGAAGAAAATCAATCTTGATTCATTCATTACACATAAATACATTAAAATATATTCTCTGCATTAGCCCACCCATTGTATGGGAGCAGTGGATGGCTGCATTGCCAGGGGACCACTTCCAGTTCTCTTTCCCACTGCCTTGCTCAGGGGTAAAGGCAGGAGTATTAACCCTAACATGCACGTCTTTCTGACGATGGGAGGAAACCCACATAGACACATGGAGAACATGCAATCTCCACACAGTAGGACCTGGGATGGCCTGGGGTTGGCCCACCACCTACTTGATAACCACTAAGCCACTGTGCTGAAACCTCCCTATATTTGCCTTGTTCTTCCCAGAGCTATGACTGAGGAGGTTTCTCACGCACTTGCAGAAGTTGGTGTTGGTGCTCTCCTGTGGAACGTCTTTCGCTGATGAACCACTACCAAAAAGACCTGAGCGCCGAGGCCGTGTTTGAGGCAGTGGCATAGCCTTGGTTGCCACCGCTCGGGGCCAGGCGAGTAGTGTGCCCCCTAAAATACTGTAAAATGCTACTTAAGATTTATTTGCCCCGTCACGTTGAAAAACCGTGTGGAATGTTCAAATATTGGGGAATTTTCAGTGTAATATGGAGCGTGTGCTATTTTTATTTATTATTAATTCTTTTTGCTTTGAAATTTTGCACCCCTGAGAATTATGCAACCCATGAAACTGCCCCCGTGGCTCCGCCCATCCCACACCACTGGATCGAGGTGTGCACCACCAGGAGACCATTACTAAATTATAGCATAGTCCATAAATATGCTAACCGGTCTAAAAGATGCAGGAGTAACCTCCTGACATCAAATACACTGTTTATGACGGACATGCCCTATTGAGAGCGACGGTATTTCGAGCAGTATTCATAACAGTGATCAATTTCACTTGGGCTTTTTTTTTTTTTTTTTTGCACAGGTACAGCCCTTACTTGAGGCTGTCATTGTAGAGTTAATGTGGCCCACGTGCCTTTAAAAAATTTCCATTTGTTATGTTTGGTCATCCCATTAGTCGCCATTTATTATCGTTAGCATGATAGAAGGGAACCTCTTCCTCGCAGAAGCAGAAAAAGCCTCTCCATTTTCACATTAGACAGAGCTCCAGCCATGCGTCAGATTAATGTCCCCGTCGTGCCAACAGGAAAGGTAGGTGGAACGTCAACGTTGGTAGTAGCATCATAACCATCACATTATGACTGTTTATTTGTGTTTCTCCTTGATGCGTGGTTTTAAAGGCCAATATTTAGCTTCTTTTTTTTACCCCCTGGTGTGTTTTCTGGGGGAGAGAGTAGTCTAACCTGAGAGTAATTCAAGAGCCGGGTTGCGGGGTAAAGAACTGTTTCACATTTGCACGTCGGGGAAATTTACCTAAAGTGCCTATTTGGGTTTTATGGATGCTTGTGTGGTGGTTACCGGAGAAACAGACCATCTCCTCAACCATCAACACAAAAACTGGAAGAGATAATATCGGAAGAAGCTTTATTTATTTGTCATTGTACAGACGTACGACCAGATTTGTTCTCTGTGTTCAACCCATTCTATTGTACATTGAGCAGCTCCAGTACCTAGGGACCAGCTCCAGTTTGTTTTGCTATTGCCTCGCTCAGGGGCACCAGCCGGAGTATTGACCCTGATAACACACGTCTTTCTGATGGTGGGAGGAAACCGGAGCACCTGGAGGAAACCCCACAGACACGGATAGAATATAGCAAACTCCGCACGGAGGGATTCCAACCCAGGACCTTCTTGCTGTGAGGCGACAGTGCTGACCGGTGGGCCACTGCGCAAAGTAGAATCCCGGGCCGACAAAATGGTGGCAAATATGAAACATGGTTCTGAGGAGACCGCGCGGGGTTTTAGATTTTTCATTCTCTTTTAAAAATAGAGCGAACCGGTCCAAACTTTTAGTAGAGGGCGGTTCTAGGTTTGTCAGATTCTTTTGTTTCGCTCAGGTACTCGTCCCCGTCCTGCCCAGGGTGAGAGATAAGTAACAAGGCCCCCAGCAAACAGGACAGGTGTGTCGCTGATTCATTCTGTATCACACCAAACATGATTAATGGTTTCCTTAATGTATTCACGGCGGTAATAGCAGCCCCTCACGACTAACCTTGCATAAAAATGCAAATGAATAGAGACAAACTGCGTATAAAACACAATGGGATGGGCGAAGCCAGGAAACCTTGGAAAGTGGGTGTGCATATTTCTTTATTTCAGGGAGGAAAAAACTCGAAATTGAAAATTAGCCCTTGTTGGGAGGGAAACCTGAGCAACTGAAAGTGAGACAGGAGCTTCAGCTAAGTGAGCCTCACGGTGCTCATGTGAATAATTAGCAATGCAAAAATGGTGATGCTGGATCAAATTGTATAATTGATGAGAGAAACGTCCCAATGAGACTGACCACTGGACAGCCCCTCTGCGAGATGAAGCCCAAAGATCAGGGAACCATGTTGCATGTTGGTGTGAATTTCACCCGTACGACGTTTAGGCCTCCATCAGGCTTGCCTGTAGGAACATGTGCATACTGCATGATGGAGATAGAATTGACGTGCAATCGTAAATATTTCCCCCCGGAGTTTGCTCATGGCTCAAGTACATCATAGCTACAGAGGAGATTTGCTCATTGTTGACTTGTTTCTCCCGCTCATCATCATAAATAGTGTTGATTCATTACGAAGTCAAACTCACTGAGGATAATCAATGTAAAATATATCACTGTCATGGAACTGTTGGATGTTTCATTTACACCAGGAGCTTTTCAATTATAGAAGTCCAAACATATTTATGAGGCATCAGCGATAAGATAACACTCTGGAAAGTTGAGGATTTGCAGAACAAACCTCCCCTTTCTGATTTGCTCAGTTCTCCGTTGATAGCCGTTTAGCCTTGGTATGTGGTGGCTCTTCCTCATATTGAGGTTGACTTCTAGTAATAATAATAATAATAATAATATGCACCCAGACAGAAGATACCGTGACATCTTTAAGACGTCAACGGAGATGAGTCTGAATATCACTGAATACACAAAGACCTTGTGTTGGAAAGTCAGTGAGTGAAATTCTCACATTTCAGTGCTTCCACACAATAAGGTTTATCAAGAAAGGAGAGCTGCTTTATGATGTCATTGAATTCCTACAATGAAATGTGTCCTCTGCACTTAACCCATCCTATTGTATAGGAGCAGTGGGCAGCTGCAACACCCAGGGAGCAGTTAGGGGTTCAGTGTCTTGCTCAATGAAACTTCCACACACTTTTTGAAGGGGCCGGGGATCGAACCAGCGACCTTCTGATTACTAGATGAACCGCTCTACCTCCTGAGCCTCTTCACACTCACAGATATGTGTTGTGTAGCACCGTTTCATCAGATATTTCCTTTTAGTTTGGAGTTACGCATCTACTCTTTACACAGAGGGCCGAGAAGCGCTCCACACTATTCTGGCGCTCTCTCTCCAGGCTTGATGAGTGGATATATGTACATATACATCCATGTCATCTCATATGAAGTTGGTAATCCGCCTCTTAACACACATGGCCATCAGGGCTGATGCCATCAGAGGGTGTTGCTGAGATGGAATTGGGCTATTTGACTCCCTGTACCTTAAGATGTTAATGCAGGACAATGACTAGCTCATTGCTCACCGTTACAGAATAGACTGGAGGCTGAGCATGATGGACGCAGCAGAGATAACGGCGCGAACTGTGAGCTGCGTATCCTAAGTGACGCTTGCTGAGGACGCTCCTGGAGAGTTGAAGTTATAGTTTCACTTTAAAAGATGCCGAAGAATAAATCTCCACCCTTCATACTTGCAAATGAAGACTGATGCCGTGCATCGTCTTGCATGGTTATTAATATATTGATGGATGTTGTTGAAAGCATTGCTAATAAGATCTTTTCTGCTATATTGATACATGAGCCCAGGTAATTGATGAAAATCCTGTAAAACTCCTTAATTTTCCCCTCATAAACTATTTGTCTGCCATCTGCTCCATTTGGCGCTCCCTTGGGGATGACCATGATAGGTTGAAATCACTGTTGATGAGAGTCCTGAGCACAGAAAACTCACAATCAGCGATAGAACCCTTAAATAACAGATAACCATTGTTACGTATTTTGCTCGTGATCCTGCTGGTTCTGTATTCACTATGGGCGGCACGGTGGTGCGGTGGTTAACACTGTTGCCTCGGAGCAACAAGGTCCTGGTTCAAATCCCATTCCAGGTCCTTACTGTGTGGAGTTTGCATGATTCCCCATCTCTGTGTGAGTTCACTCCAGGTTCTCCAGTTTCCTTCCACCATCAAGGAAAGACGTGGAGGGACCGCAGATGTGAATGAGCTTGAAGCTATAATCTAGTGCGAGATATCAAATGGTGGAATTTATGTAAAAAACTGCACATGGTCCCCAAAACATAAAGAAAATAAATAAACCAAAAAAAAAGAAAGAAAGTAAATAAAATTTGAGCTCTTGACATGCACTTTCAGGGTAGATCTCCGATTGCCAAATTATCTGCAGTCGCTTTAAGCGCTAGCAAAAACCCTACCGCATTAGGCCTAAGATATGGATGCTTATGGGATGTGATGTGAGGACGTGCGGACAAGAGGGGGTGGGGGGGGGTGTAATCTCTCTGTAATCATGAGGGGGTTGATGTGAAATGAACTGTGGCCACACTCTCCTTGACCAGTTCCCAGTGGTCAGTGGTCCACATCCAGCAGACTAGATTGGATTTATTGCTACTGGGCCAAAGGTAACAAATACATGCAATATAAAGGCGGAGATGGATGCCATTATCACTGGATGGATTTTGTGCCCATCATAAGGGGCAATCGCATGGAATAGATTGATACTGCAAGCAATACCTTCATATTAGCCCTATACATCTTAACTGGACAATTCACTTATAGATAGGCAAAACAGGAGATGCTCAAAATAAGACACAATGACAGAATAAATTGATATGGAGGGAAAATGAATAAATCTCTCAGAGTGCTAGTGTCAATCAGTTATTCATGCATTAATTCCTGAATGTATTCATTCTATTTTCTTTTCATTCGTAAATGTGTTTGTTCATTTGTGTGTTTCCTCCATGCTTTCTTGAGATTAAAAAAAATCCCCATAGCTAATGAAACACATTCATCATATTTTTTAAGCACCCTGAAAGGTACATGAGTGATATAACCTGTATTCCACAGTTATTTAAGGCATCACTTCACAGAGAGGTTTCGCTCGGCCAATGTGGAAATATCTTCATCTCATCAGCAGGGTCAGCTGAGGGTTCCAGGGAGTCCTTGGAGAAGTGGGCTGAGGTCATGAAAGGTCATGTAGAACAGCCCAGTGTGACAGCAAATCAAAGACCACCCCTCCGGAGGGAGTCACGTGAAACAAAGAAACAAAAATCGGAAAAGAAAACAGAGGAACAAAAACGGAGATGAGATGAAAACCTCAGTGGGTAGATAAAATTGTTTTAGTAAAATCTGAGCTTTTGAATAGAAGGATGGAAAAAATGCACACACCCCCCCAACACAGGGGATGTGAAATATTTTGAACTGGATAATTTTGCTGCCCTCAATAACCCCGCTCCTTGAAGAAACTTTACACACACACAAACACACACTTAATTTCTACAGCTATGTTTTCTTTCTACCATTGCTTGGCAGGTGACTATTTCTGCTTGGCATCTACCATCAAGGGACACCATTATTTCATAGGGCAGCTGCAGGTGAGGGTGCCTGGCTGCATTGAAGGGGTCTGTGGTTTGATCATGATTTCTAGATGGTGAGCATGTAGGAAATGTGACAATAATAAATAATAATGCAAATAAATAATGTAGTCTCTTATCAGTCCCGCAAGGGGACATTTAAATTTCTCTGCATTTTAACCCATTCTATTGTATAGGAGCAGTGAGCTGCCAACATATGGCGCTCGGTGAGCAGTTAGGGGTTCAGTGTCTTGCTCAAGGACACCTCGACATGCTTTCTGTAGGACCGGGGATCGAACCTGAAACCTTCTGATTGGCAGACGACCGCTCTACCCACTGAGCTATGCCGCCCCTTAACAGGACATAAAGCAACAGAAGTAGTGGATATATATATCCAAATGTTCTTCATCATCAGGCTCACTTGGCAGCTGTGTTGTGTGAAGCATTGAACAGGCTTGTACTAGACAAGAGTGAAATAAATCACTTGAATACTGGATTATCGGTGTGTATGTGTGCAGAGAGAGACAGCAAGAGAGATAATTAGCAGATTACATATTGTAGGGGATTGCAAATGAATAAACAAATCAACCTCAACCTCTACATATATATTTTAAGTGTTCACTAATAGATTTTTAATGTTCATTTGTCTATACCCTGAAGGTCTGGTTATTTGACACATGAAATAATTGTTGTTGGAAGGATCATCACCAGGGGAGGATGTGAGGAGTGTGGGGATGATCTGAGTAAATGACTGTCAGACTGTTTATTTGTACCATGGCTGCTGCAGGCACTGCCCTGGGACAGCTATTAGACGGCCTGGCCATAAAGACATGAGAAGGAAAGCCCAGCTATTGCCCAAAAGTTAGCACTTAATGTGACAACTTCTTAGACAATGGCTCCCTGCAGAGCAAGTGAAAACGAGAAGGGGGAAAAGAGAGAGAGAGAGAGATAGACAGAGAGAAAGGGACTCATCATCCAAAAGAGATAAGCGCACAGTGATATTATTATTAATACCTACATTAATACTAATTTTAATACTATAATGATGTTTCTAAGTTATGCTAATACTAATTTTGACACTGATTGTATTAATCCTAACACCTCTATCAGAGGTGTGTTATTGTTGTTATTATCAAATTATCATTATCATCATTATTAATAATGATAATAATCACTTGTGAAGTGGGTGAGGTTTAAGAGACATATCTATTCAGATTTACAAGCCTGGCCCCATATGTTTAAGCATATGGGGCAAAGCTGGCCAATCCAGGTTAGCCTCAGGACACGCAGGGAGCAGAGGACACCCAGCCCGGTATTTAATTAGAGGGCTTTAATACCACTAGCCTGTGGCAGGCCCTGCCGTCTGAGTAGCTGCTTTAGAGCTGGCTGCAAGGCCTGTGAAACAAACGCTGTGGGTCCCAACGGGCTGCAGATTATGACAGGCTCTGTGCCACTCACACATGCAAACACAGAACACTGATGGAGGATAAATACACAGCCAAGGAAACCACATGATGTGAACTCTGCTGATTGTTTACACCCGATATATTTCTGGGTTTACTGTTCACATTTTCCATGGTTTGTATTGTTGTACATATGCGTTGCCCCCCCTCAAACCCAAATATGCCATTAAACACCAGTATCCAGACATAAACAGCATGAACTCCTCTGTTACTGGAACCTTGGTTCTCCTATTGCCTATGTACCAACCATCAGCAAGCTTGCAGTAACGCCTTTATGCACACACCGGGCCAGTGTCCTAACTGGGTTCACACACACAAGCGTTTTTATTCTACGAGTAATCTATAGAATGTGCACGTAATTTGGATATGTAGCCCTCCCAACTGCATTGCTCTCTGTATAATGGAATCTACTGAATAGGATGGGAGGAGCTACGGTGGGCTGTACCTGCACCACTGATAAACTCGTAGTCTAGCTTCTCACTTGGGGCAGTACGAGGCTTCAGGTAGCCATGGGATACCAAACTGTAGCTATATTGCAATGTACACAATCTCCCATGCAACAAATAAATGCTCTTGAATACCCCCCCCCCACGCACACACACACACTCGGAATTCTTAAAATTCAGATAAAAATCAACAGAGAATAATTATACTAACATTACACAGACGATGTATGACACTTTAAAAACAGCTTAGACTGGTATTATTCCACGCAAAACACATGCCTCACAAATCAGGGACCAACAGTGGACTCAGATGGTAATTTAAAAAAATAGAAAATGAACAACCCGGGGTTTTTTAGTTCAGAAATACTTATGGTACCACACGTTGGCACTTGCTTGTGCTCCCAGGACCCCAAATCCTCGTAGACTAATGTTCGCTACTTACAGTCTCAGTCCGCAGAGATGCAGAGAACATGAGGAAGACCATCTTCAGCTAGGACGGAGAAGTCAACCGATTCCACTTGTCCTCTCCACAGTGCAGGCGTCAACTCTTCCTTCACACAGCAAGCAGGAACAGTCCTTCGCCCCAAGAGAACGAACGCAGACGCCACTTGGAATATATATAGATATATATCTATATATATATCTATATATACATACTAGACTTTGAAACTAATTAAACATCCGTTTTCGAGTGTCCATGTACTGGCACGGGGTAACAGTAGCTAGTTAACGCGTATGTCAGTTTGCTAACCTAAGACAAGCTAATTTCTGGTCCAAACGATGTCCACGTTCTTTTCCCCCATGTCCGGATAATACTCACTCAGCTCACTCACTAACCTTAAACTTAATATCCAATTTAGCTATCTAGCTGAGCAGTCCAACTACTCTCTTCTTTTTTCTCCTGACTTCACGAATATCCGTCACTCATTTTCCTTCCTAGCCTCTTTTTTTTGCGTTCTAAGTTTATTTCCTCTTCCGCCCTTAGCCCCACCCATAAACACGGGTGATTGGATCAAAAACATCACGCCTGCCCGATGATAGGCTAAACCCCGTACATCTACTGTAGAACATAACGGTAAATGGTAAGTGGACTTTTCGTTATATAGTATGAATCAAATGAACATCATTAACTACATGGTATGCTCTCTTCTTTTAACTGACCAGTACACACAAGCATTATTGATACATATGGGCCGAAGTTGACGATACAAAAAAATAATTTCTGCCATTGAAATTATATTTTCAGCTTCAGGGGCACTATGTATCGATAGATAGATGGATGGATGGATGGATGGATGAATGGATGGATGGATGGATAGATAGATAGATAGATAGATAGATAGATAGATAGATAGATAGATAGATAGATAGATAGATAGATAGATAGATAGATAGATAGATAGATAGATAGATAGATAGATAGATAGATAGAAAGTCCATCCACCCATCTGTCCATTGTCAACCCCTTAAATGAAGACAGGTTGTCGAGTCATGCTGGAGTCTATCCCAGCATTCATTGGGTGAAAGGTGAGTAAACAACCTGGACAGATCACTATTCCATCACAGGGTTCGAGCAGCTCAGAGTTCAGTGTCTTGCTCAAGGACACTCTGACATGCTTTCTGCAGGTACCAGGGACTGGACCACCAATCAATCTTCTGATTACCAGACAACCGCCCAACCACCTGAGCTTCGCCTCCCCTAGATAGATAGTCTCGCTATAAAATGACGTACTGAATGTGCAGTCTTTGTTAATTGTTTATTCTCTGAATTGCTTTTTATGCTGTATATTTTCCTTATTCTCATTGAAATCACATTGGATTACATTTTTATGAAAGAAATGTTCTACATAAAAAGTTTGATTGACTGATGAAATTATATGAAAGTGATTTTAGACCAATTTTTTGACCGATTGATTGGTTTATTGATTATGTTCGATGATGATAAGGAAAACAGGTCATTGTCAATATTTGTAGCTATCCAACAACCACAACTGACATGCTTTATTTTCAGAAACCTGCCCCCTTTCAGGTCTCCAGGACAACGTTTGCCTGCTATAAGAATGCATGTAATCCTCTGTAGCAGGGATGCATCCCATGGCTGGGGCCAGCTGTGCAGTGGGAAGCCCCTTTTCTCAGTTAAACCTCAAAGGCCAAAGAGGAGGGCAGGCAGGGGGTGAATAGAAAAAGACCAACAGGCGTCAGGCCTTGGAGAGAGTTAGATACAGAGAGGGGATGGATGAATTACCACTGTTTATTTGAGTGACAGTAGGGGGGCAGGTAGTATCTCCCCATTACCCAACTTCATGATATAATTTTGATTTTTCTCAAATTATCCTGGAATTATCACTTAATGGATGGCAGAAGCAGACAATTTACAATCCATAATGGGGATTAGTTTCACACCAGCA
>OMLC01047595.1:0-11235 GCA_900302585.1 Regalecus glesne | reverse complement strand
ATAGCCCCAGGGATTGATGAGATCCGTCCAGAGATGCTGAAGGCTTTGGGTGTTGAGGGACTGTCATGGATGAATACGTCTCTTCAACATTGCCTGGAATTCTGGGACAGTGCCTAAAGAGTGGCAGACAGGGGTGGTGGTCCCAGTGTTCAAAAAAGGGGACCAGAGGGTGTGTGGTAATTACAGAGGCATCACATTACTCAGCCTCCCTGGAAAGGTCTACTCTAAGGTGCTGGAAAGGAGGGTCAGGCCAATAGTTGAACCACAGATTGAGGAGGAACAATGTGGATTCAGTCCTGGTCATGGAACAACAGACCAGCTCTTTACGCTTGCAAGGATCCTGGAGGGGGCCTGGGAGTATGTCCATCCAGTCTACATGTGTTTTGTAGATCTGGAGAAGGCTTATGACCGAGTCCCCCGGGATATATTGTGGGTAGTTCTTAGGGAGTACAAGATAAGAGGGTCACTACTCAGGGCCATTCAATCTCTCTATGCCCAAGGTGAGAGTTGTGTTAGAGTTCTGGGTAGTAAGTCAGACTCTTTCCCAGTAGGGGTTGGTCTCCATGCCCCTCCATCTACAAAGGCTATTGCCTATGGCTTTTTTCTCTCATTTCTGCGGATAGGAGGCACATTTGGGTTAAAAGCTGTGCCAGAGTTGATTTCTTCTTGCCCCAGAATGAGTGGCATCTTGATCACTTTCCATTCTGGTGATTTTCCATGATAAGGTGCTGCCAGACATAGGAGCACATCGACAGGAGGACAGTCTTTCTTCTGGATTAGCTTTGGAGAGAGCTGGTTGGCATCCAACCACCTGCGCTATTGACGGACTGTTTGAACTGGAATCTGATCGGCGTTACTCTGCTCTACAGGAGATACCAAATAGTTGTTTTGACAAGTTGATTTTTGTTTAATCCCAAAACTTGTTCAATAAACTGGGTACTTCTTGCTGCCACCTGGTTTTCTGTCTCCCTTATGTTGCAGTTTACAAGAGCCGACTTGTAAGATATGGGGACTCAGGGTTTTGGACCTGGTGTTCACAATCTGTGTTGTTGTTGGATAGCAAAGCTCAATTGAGTCCTGTCTGTGTATCTTTGAGGGAAAAGGACACAATCAGGGTTTTTCAGGAGACATTGGCGAGTTGTAGTGAATCGACCGATTGCTGCTTTTCTTTTCTTTTCAGTTGCTTCTGTTTATAATGGTCATCGGGGGTGTTGGTTACATAATTCATGTGCAAGTTTAATCACAGAGTTTGTTTGATCCAGTACACAGGTCCTAGTATATTACTGATGTTCTGTCCCTGTTAGGTTTATGCGAGTTCCCTTGGAGTTTGTTGGGGGTTTTGTGGTGTGGGGCAAACTTGGTTAAGGATTTATCTCAGAAACATGTCCATGGCTTCAGGGAAGTCACCATTTTCCTGGTCACTTCACCAGGTTTCCGTGTGTATGTACCCATCATAAGTAAAACCGGAAGACTATAGGGAGGGAGTTCAGTTAGTTCTGGTCAGGCAGTTAGAGGGACGGAGCTGCGATGATTGTTTCTGCTCTGTATGGGCTGCTGAGCCCTGACTTTCCATGCAACGGGAAGTAATGCCATTGCTCATCAGTTTTGAGATGTTTAATTCCGAGTATTCTATATTGACATGGATGTTGGTCGCTCAAAGCTTACTTTGGAGCAGTGCAGAGAGCTGCTCTTTTTACAGGCTTGACTCAGAAGCACGCAAATTGGATGAGGAGGCCGGAAAGCGTAAAGTGCAGTAAATGGTAGCAATTAAAAGGCAACAGGAGTTCCTGGCCAGATGGATGGATAAAGAAGAGCATGCTCGAATGATAGGTGAGGCCCGTAAAGCCCTGACACAGAGAACGGAGCTACTGAGGGTAAAATGAAAGGCAGCTAAACGGGAGCATGTTGAGAAAGAAAAGGCTTTTGTGCGTCAAGTAGAACTAGAGACGGCTGGAAAGGAGAAAGAGCAGGTGGAGGCTTTATTTGGGCTGTAGCTTGGAGAGACTTGGTTTTTCAGTGTTTCTCCCTGGAGCCCATGTGTCATTGGTAGGTTGGGATGTCAAGGTACCAGTGAAAATCCTGAGAGACACTGAGACTTTTAATTCATTAATTGCGGGGTCTGTGCAGCCTTTTTCTCCGAGTACTGATACTGGAGATTGCATTCTTTTTTTCCTAAGTTTTATCCCCGTTTTTCCCACCCCAAATTCCCAGAGTTGTCTACTGCTGGGTCAATTGCTTTTAATAGCCCTCTTGGGCATCGACAGGAAGGAGGAAGCCGTACCATGTGTCTCCTCCAAGTGACATGATGACTAGCTCTCACTATTTTACACATCACAGTCTCCTGGAGAAAGCACGATGCTCTGCCGCTAGAGGAGAACGAAGCGAGAGTGCTTTCTGTTGACCCGGACGACCCAGACGGGGACACTAGCGGACCCAAAATCTTTTATCCAACCTAACACCTATACCTTTATGAGGCTTAGCCAATTAGAAAGAAAGAAATGATTCCCTTATCAGTCCCGCAAGGGGAAATTTAGATTTCTCTGCATTTTTGACCCATCCTATTGTATAGGAGCAGTGAGCTGCCAACATATGGCGCTCGGGGAGCAGTTAAGTGCCTTGCTCAAGGACACCTCGACATGCTGTATGCAGGACCAGGGATCGAACCTGCAACCTTCCGATTGCCAGACAAACGCTCTACCCACTGAGCTATGCCACCACCAAAAAGCAGTGAGCTGCCAACATATGGTACTCTGGGAGCAGTTAGGGGTTCAGTGTCTTAGTCAAGGACACCTCGACATGCTATATGCAGGACCGGGGATTGATCCTGCGAACTCTTGATTGCCAGACGACACTGTACCCACTGAGCTATGCCGCCCCTAGGCTTGACTGCCTTTCGACTTCCGGCTGGGGTTGGAAACAGCGTAGCCCGGATTCAAACACCCAAAGAGGTGATGCAGAGATGCACTGAACATAGGTGCCTTACACCACCAGAGGCCTGGAGTTTGTATTCTGATGCGGGAAATGGATTTAAATGTGTTGCCTGTTCCAGTGCATGGGTTGGACTATGGCCTGATTCAGGGTAAGGTGGCTATGGGCGTACGTCCTGCATTGCCAATCAGAGGTGAAGTGTCATCCTATGGGATAACCAGGCTGGTAGCCATGTGTGAACCGATGGTCCATCCTCTCCTGTGGTGACAACTTCACCCTCTGTTGCTGAAGTGGCTGATGAGAGTACACAGGATTTTCCTGGTATTTCTACAGCTTGTGCAATTACCCGTATCATGTCCTATGGGGATTGGATACCATTGTGGTGGATGATCTGTCTTGAGCCCCGGGCCCTCGGAGTGTTTTCTGCTCTGTAGGTTTTCTGATCTCATGTCATTCTTTTCCTGCAATTCTTGAAGTGCTTGCCCAGGTGGGTGCGGGGGCATGATGATGAGTGACATGACTATTAAAGGTCACTACAGAAAGGGTGAGTCACTTGCAAGTTGATTGCAGAACATGTTACATATATGTTGTTTTCGCTCTGTTTCCTAGGATCCTGGTGGTAACCCCTTTTTTCAGGGGGGGGGGTGTTGTGGTGATGCCCCTCCCCCAGCAAAAATACCGCCTTCGGCTGTTTTCTCTCATTTCTGCAGGTAGGATATCCATTTAGGTTAGAAGCTGTGCCAGAGCTGATTTCTTCTTCCTTCAGGGTGTTTGGCTCCTTGGTGGGAGGACAAGCTTTGGAGATATCAGCTTTGGGGCTGGTTGTCATCTGAGGAGCTGCAGTATTGATAGGAACTGTTTGAACTGGAATATGGTCAGTGTTACTCTGCTCCATGGGAGAAACCGAACCAGGTTTTGGCTATTTGTTTTTTGTTTAATCTAGAAACCCATTCAATAAACTGGGTACATCTTGTTGCCACCTTATCATCTGTCTGGCTTATGTTGCAGTTTACATGAGCTGGGTTGTAAAAGTATGCATTCACACCTCATTATATATCTTTATTTTACTTCATTTTATCTTGATCTCATGTTTCTGTAATAGTCTCCCTGTCTAAGAATTCAACACAATTGTATTTCTACAATCAGAGTGAGAAAAAAACATCTAGAAAAGTTACTGTAGCAAAAATCTATGAAAAAGTTAATGCTGGCTATGACAGAAAAGTGTCAGAATACACAGTGGATGTCAGCTTGCTGCGTATGGGGCTGCATAGCCACCGACCAGTTAGAGTGCTCATTATGATCCTGTCCAGCAATCAAAAGTAATTAAAATGGGCACACAAGCATCATCACTATAAAGGAGATTATTATTATTATTATTATTATTATTATTATTATTATTATTATTAATTTTTTAATTCTATTATAATCATTTTATCCTATTTGTGCTACATGCTGTACATTTTGTTATATTTTGTGTACGCGGAATCCATTGCACGGCTGTCTATATTAGGAGAGAGATCACTTTTCTGTTTCTGTCCCTGAGGTTTTCCTATTTTTCTCCCTGTTAAAAGGAGTTTTAAGAGATTTATTCCTTATCTGATGTGAGGATCTAAGGACATGTTTTTTTTAATGTAAAGTCAACTGAGGTAATTTGTTAATTTGTGATAATGGGCTATACATTTAAAATGTACATGACTTGACTTGACTTGACTTGACTGATCTGAAAATCCCACCACATACGGAATCACCACTGGTTTACACTTTAGCAGCTGGTTTCATCCTTTCTTGGAACAGCTGGTGAACTGCTTGTTGATGGTTTGAAAGGTGGTTTTTCATGTTTGGGCAAATCAATGCATTTCAAAGGGACAAAACTTGCATCAACTTTGATTGGGCATTAAAGATGCAATAGGCTTGACAGATATTTTTGTTAAATAGAATGATTCATACTGATCCATACTCACCCCAATGTCCAACTTGTCTGCTACAGAGAAAACACAAACCCACATGCGCATGCGTTTGCACACACACACACACACACACACACACACACACACACACACACACACACACACACACACACACACACACACACAGACACACACACACAGCTATTTTTTGTTATGTGATGCACACTTTTTTATTGTGTTTTTTTTCTCAAAATTAATTTCGGAGAAGTGAAAGCAGAGTTGAACTCAACATGTTTTGCCCACCCATTTTTTCTGAGAGATTTATTGATCACAGATATAGCACTGACTTGGAATATGGTTCAACTAAAACAAAAATGCTTCAATGTAGCAAACTACTTTTACCTTTTTACTGTAGCTTAGCTTGCTGTAGTGAAGCTTCATTTAACAGAGTAACTGGTAGCCTAGCTCACCATACTTTCCAAGTAATTTGCTCAACACTGGAAGCCTGTGTGAATCCTGTGTCAATAAGGGTCAGTAAGATGAAGATAGTACTAGTAGGTCTTGACTTAAGTTAAATTAATACCCAGGATAAAATTGTTAGTGTTATAAAGTGGTCTGATGACCTCTACAATACTGTGATTATTGTGGAGCTACAGTGCGTTGACAGCAGACCCGATGTGGACACATAAAGGAGAAAGTCAAGCTGTGTTTCCCTGTTGCTATGGTGATCACTTTTCTGTGTAATATGGAGGGTTTGGATAATCTCCATCTGGAGTGAACAGCGCTGCTGAAAATGACGAATTCATTTTGAGTGTGTGTTTAAAATCATAGACTTATTTAAAAAAGCACAATGTCTTGGCAGAAGTGCAGGTTTTGCGAGTATGAAAATTAAACTTAATTCATGTCGTACCTTATTTCAAAAGTAGAGAGGGATATGGATTGAATTAAGGAAATCCATAGCTTCTAACTTGCTGTAAATAATGTATTCTACAGACCTAAGCAATCGTGGCTGAATGCAAATGCAAATGTTCTTATATAGCGCTAATTTCATGACCACTCAAAGCAGTTTGCAATGAATGCATCACATGTACTGAGCTGTAGGAAAACGTAGGGACAAAAGGTTAGTATTCATCTACATAGCATCAAACAGTATCTCAAAAGAAAATAACTGCATTCATACCAATTTTATTACTTGTGTGTTTGCATGTGTACTCTTGTGTGTTATCATATGTGAATCTTTCTCCAGACATTATAATCCTTACACAGGGATCCTAACTGTATGTTTGAACAAAGGTGCCCCATTTCTTTATCAAGCCAACTGTCACCCATCAACCATCAACCTTATTTACATCTTTAACTCTAAAACATTCGCTCGCATGACAACCTTTACGAAATATGACCTAAAGATTGAAATCAGCAGAATGTGATTTATACATTGCTGCAGGGAGGGAGCAACTTTTTCACCAGGATATAAAGGGAACCCAGTATACTGCAGGCTTGTGTTTCAGTGAACTGAAGTCTTATGATCCTTAACAATATATTGCATGTTTATGTGATGTCTGCAGTCTGTACATGACGATAAATCAAATCCATTACGCCATCTCATGGGAAACATACCATAGAAGAACCTTTCTAGTCAAAGGTCACCAACAAAGTGTTCCAGAGTGAAACTACCAGCAAGTGAGACCCCACCCATCCACCCACCCACCGAGATACACAACAGCAGCAGACTGACATTTCCACTCAAACATAACCCACACGGTGCTATACCAGGCAAAAGACAGTCAAAATTCAAAAGATGTATGGAGATATATTACGACCACACAGCATCTAGGCCATAAAAATGGTAGTAAAATAGAATGTGTACTCGATCACATGGTATGACATGACCATAGGGACCCGATATGTTAAGATAGGATGAGATAAGATATTCCTTTATTAGTCCCACAGGAGGAAATTTGCAATGTTACAGCAGCAAAGTGAAAATCACAAACAGAGAGGCATAAAATCTAAAGAGGCATAGAAAATAGGAACAATGTGACAAGGGGAAATATTAAAAAATATGAATAGTATATACAGTAAAAAGAGAAGGATCTATTTGTTTTATTTGTTTTTTTGACCCAGTATAGTTAATCAGGGTTTTGTCAGATGTTGAGACTCAGTTGAGGCCTATTCTTTGTGCTTTTTGGCAAAAAGAAAACATGATCTAGTTGTTTGGGAGACATTAGTGAGTGTGGTAAGTAGACAGGTTGCTGGTTTTTTTCAGTTACTTCTGTTACGTAACAGTCACGAGTTGTGTTTGTCACGCAGCTGTTATGCAGGTGTTTCGTGGCCCAGTGTACATTTCTTAGTAAATTGATAATGGTCTGTCACCATTAGGCATTAGAGGGAATTACCTTGGAGATCTTTAGGAGGTTTGCAGTGTGGTGTGAAAGTGGTTAGAGATTTATCTCGGGAGCACATCTGCACCTGCAGGGAAGTTACCATTTTGCTGGTTGCCTCAACAGGTGAGACTGGTTTCCTCTGCAGATTTCAGTGCATAAGTACCCACCGTATTTTCTTTTCTTCATAAGTTTTATCCCCTTTTTCCCCACTCAAATTCCCCAAGTTGCTTACTACTGAGTCAATCCCTTTGATACTCCTCTACAACGTCGACAGGAAGAAGGAAGCTGTAACATGTGAGTCACACGACGATTAGCCGTCGCTATTTCGCACATCGTGGTCTCGCGGGGAGAGCACAGTGCTTTGCCATCGAAGGAACGAATCAGAGTACTTTCCCTTCACTTAACCGCGAGCACCAAGACGACCTAGAGAGGGACACTAGCGAACCCAGAATACTTTATCCAACCTAAACCCTCTACCCATGTGAGGCTTAGCCAATTATGCCCCACTAATTTTGGACCTCCGGTCGTGGTTGGAAACAGTGCAGCCACGATTTGAACACTCAACTGCATGACGCAGAGATAGACTGAACATAGATGCCTTGACCCCCTACACCACTGAAGGCCCACCATAATTAACACCTAAATCCTACAAAGAGATTTTAGCTAGATTTCGGTTTAGGGAGTAAGAGGGACAGAGCTGCAGTGATTGTTTTCAGCTCTGTTCAGGCTGCTGAGCTCTGCCTCTCGGTGTAATAAGCATTACAGACATCATGCATCTGTTTTAGGTTGTGTGTAAATACAATTTATCCATTTATGTTCCTCAGTCATGGTTACTTTTGAGGAATTTTCAAAAGTTCATACTGAGGAGCTTTTGGAGTGTTGTTCATGGGAACAATTAGTGGAAATCACAAACCATTTTCAGATGATTTGGAAAATAAAAAGTCAAGGAAAAACATAAAAAATGTTCTTGGGAAAAATCTCTTGGAATTAAGTGTTCTTGGGTGTTAAGCTGCTTGGTGTTAGTGTTGAAGTAGACACATTTGGCTGCCTCCAGTGTAGTTGCGATGTGTTCAGAGCTCACTTTTGAGCAGTATAAAGAGTTACTGTTATTGTAAATTGAGCTAAAGGAGTGCAGGTTATGGTTGCAGTTTTGGTGATGGGAGATCTTCTCATTCTTTTGATGTGGCCAAGTAGTCTATGGTTGGTTCTTCAGTTTTGTGAAGATGACCCTGATACATTTAATTCACTTCCAGGGGGGAGGGGGTTAAGGCACCTGTGCTCAGTGCATCTCTGCATCATACATTTGGGTGTTCGAATCCCAGCTGTGCTATTTCCAACCATGGCCGGAGATCCATAGTTTTTTGGGGGGTGTAGCATAGCTCAGTGGGTAGAGCGCTCCTCTGGCAATTGGAAGGTTGCAGGATTGATCCCCGGTCCTGCATTTAGCATGCCGAGATGTCCTTGAGCAAGACACTGAACCCCTAACTGCTCCCCGAGTCGCCATATGCTGGCAGCTCACTGCTCCTATACAATAGGTTGGGTTTGAATGCAGAGAAGTCCAAATTTCCCCTTGTGGCACTGATAAGGGAATCATTATTATTATTATTATTTTGCTTGTTTGTTCATGGACGACAGACATCAAGATCTTCTGTGGTGAATGTCAACTCTGGTTACTGAGCCTATGCACCTGGGCTGTTTCCGTCTCAGTTCAGAGGAAATAAAATGTTGCGTTGCTGGTAATAGCTTCCTGTTATGTGGCCAAACAGGTCAGTTCCTGGCTTCCTTGTCCCCATTGTTTGTTAAACCAGCAGGCTTGTCAGGAGGATGGAAGGATCCTAAGAAGCCAAATGGTTTGTCTGTTATTTCCCTGTCCTTGTTCTCAGAGGCACACAACACTCACATGGAGAAGTCGGTTCAGTGAACTTTTAGTTTTAATTTACCCTAGAGCAGATGAAAGTTATTGATGTAGTTGTTGCCAAGCGAGTGGGTAATCCCACTGAGAGTTTGAACAAGCCAATGGAAGTCCAAGCCCTTGACAGATGACTCCTGATCCAGGTGACTGCTAAAAGTGCACCAGTACATCTCCTACTGTCAGGTGAACACCAAGAGGATCACTGCTGTTATTCATTCCCCTCATGTTCATGCCCGAGCTGCCTTCTGCTAAAGAGATGGGTGATCTCCTGGACAAGGATGTTTTCCGGGCCTTCCCTGAGACATCTTATCTGACCGGGAGTCCCAATTCAGTTTTGCCATATTGAAAGCTTTCTGCTCTGCTGTATGTGCCACGATCAGCCTGTCTTCTAGTTTTCACCCTGATACCAATTGCCAAGCTGAAAGGGCTAATCCATAGCTCGAAACTATCCTTCACTACCTGGGGTCAGCCAACCCATCCTCCTTTACCTCCAAACTTCCTTGGGTGGAGTATGCCCATAACACCCTGCCTTCCCCAGCTATGGGTATGTCACCGTTCCAATACCTGTATGGTTATCAACCACCTCTTTCTTCTCTGGAGAAAAACATTCTGGTTCCATCGGTCCAAGCCTACTTTCATCAGTGCCACAAGAATTGGCACCAGGGCCATTATGCCCTACTGAGAACCAATGACAAAAATAATGATTCCCTTATCAGTCCCACAAGGGGAAATTTGGATTTTTCTACATTTTTGACCCATCCAATTGTATAGGAGCAGTGAGCTGCCAACTTATGGCACTCAAGGAGCCATTAGGGACTAAGTGTGTTCCTCAAGGACAACTCGACATGCTGTATGCAGGACCGGGGATTGATCCTGCAACCTTCCAATTGCCAGACGACCACTCTACCCACTGAGCTATGCTGCCCCAACCTGTGGATCGGCAGCATAGGACAGTAGTCCTCTAGGCCACCGGATCGCTCTATTCATCGTCATACCCCTGCTCCAGATTACATACCTGGAGACAAGGTATGGCTCTCAACTAAGGATCTACCACTTAAGACTGATGCTAAGAAACTGTCTCCTAGGTTCATTGGTCCCTTTCCTGTTGAGAAGGTCATCAACCTCTCACTCACCCATCTTAAACTGCCCAGGACTGTCTCGATCCATCCAGTTTTCCACATTTCTCAAATCGAACCTGTCTCCATCAGTTCTCTGGTTCCACCACCTCCTCGTATGATTGATATCTATCCTACCTATATGCTCCGCCGCCGCAGTCTACAGTGCTTGGTTCACTGGGAGGGCTATGGTCCAGAGGAGAGGTGTTGGGTCTTCCGTCGCCTCATTCTTGACCCTATGCTCATCCGGGAGTTCAGCGGGTTACCCAGAGGCGCTTGTCGGAGAGACCGTACTGTCAGGACCCCTGTTTCACATCTTCTCACTCTCTCTCAGCACTACTGGTTGTGATCTGCACACCTACTACACTCTGGTACTACACTCCTGTGGAGTACCAGTACCCAAGACTCCACACCCCAAGGACCTCAACAGCTACCGGCCGGTGGCTCTAACTTCACACATGATGAAGACCCTTGAGCGGCTGGTCCTTGGTCATCTCCGCCCCCTGGTGAGCCCAGTGATGGACCCACTACAGTTTGCCTATCAACCTGGCATGGGAGTGGATGATGCTGTCATCTTCCTCCAACACAGAACTCTGTCTCATCTGGAGAAGCCTGGGAGCATTGTGAGGATCATGTTCTTTGATTTCTTCAGTGCTTTTAACACCATACAGCCTGTGTTTCTGGGGGACAAGCTGGTGCACACAGGGGTGGACCATCACCTCACAACCTGGATTCTGGACTACCTCACCAACCGCCCACAGTATGTGAGGACACCAGACTATGTATCAGACTTGGTCGTTTGTAGTGTGGGGGCCCCACAGGGAACAGTCTTGGCCCCGTTCCTCTTCACCCTCTACACTGCAGACTTCTTCCACAACTCACCCACCTGCTACCTACAGAAGTTCTCTGACGACTCTGCTATCGTCGGCCTCATCACAGATGAGGATGACAGGGAGTACAGGGAGCTAATTCACAACTTTGTGGACTGG